>BPLR01010668.1:0-123661 GCA_021605095.1 Caerostris extrusa | reverse complement strand
GGTCTTTGTGAATTCAACACTGAATTTATTATCTTGCTCACAGTTAGTTTACTTGAAGGACATGCTGCATTTATTTTTTATTACTTAGAATTTTTTGATTTTTTCCTTCGCTTCTACTGTTGAAATAGCCACTTTACAGAATGACATGTGAACAAGTTCTTTTGATACCATTTCTATCTCTTTTTGCTTCCAGTTTTTTTCACATACGAACTCACATTATCTTTCTCAACTTTTTCTTTCCAATAATGTAAATTGTTCCATTGTATCAAAAATAAAAGTCTCCTTGGTTATAAGTACATTATATAAATATTTTGTAGATGATTTTCCAGTGTTAACGGTGTACCGAATCCTTGCTTGCATTCTGGACACATCAATGATTTAGTAGATTTTGGACTGGATAAAATATGGAATGTTTCCCATATGTCTCGCAAACAGTGTGTAACTACGTGCAAACTTCATATTGCATTCACTGCAAATTTGTTGGCAAGAATTATCCATTTCTTTATGTTTCAATCAAACAAAGCCTGTAAATTAAAAAAAAAAGGATTAATTATTATATTGCAGAGTATAAAGTACTTGAGCTGCTAGGATAAAATATCTCAAAATAGTATAGAATCGGCTTTCTTCAAAATCGACACATGTGTAATAAAGAGCAACCAATTTATTTTGGCATAAATTTATTAAACTAAGAAAACAGATTACTAAATTAAATGTTTAAGAAATTCCTCATGAATAAGGAACCATCTAAATACATTATCAATTACTATTAAATAATTGAAAATTAATATACAATTATTTGAGGAAATTTTCTATATAATAAGAACTTTACGCCAACCAGTTATGCCCCTTCCGGCTATGAAATTTATTTAAATCAAAACAAAGCCTGTAAATTAAAAAAAAAAGGATTAATTATTATATTGCAAAAGTATAAAGCAATTGAGCTGCTCAGAAAATTATTTAAAAATAGTATAGAATCAGCTTTCTTCAAAATCGACAGATGTGTAATAAAGCGCAAATCCAATTTACTTGTCATAAATTTATAAAACTAAGCAAACTAATTAATAAAAGAGTAATCAGAAAATGTTCTATTCTTAACAGTAATCTATGAAATAAGTAAAATTATTATTATCAGGCAATGAACCCATTTAGATTTTAAACAGATTACTAAATTAATTGTTTATGAAATTAAATTCCTCATGAATAAGGAACCATCTAAATGCATTATCAATTACTATTAAATAATTAAAAAATTAATAAACAATTATTTGAGAAAAATTTTCACACCTTTATAATAAGAACTTTGTAATAAACAAGCTATGCTCCACTGCTATGAAAATTTTTTTCAATCGAAACAAAAAGCCTGTTAATTAAAAAAGGGATTAATTATTATATTGCAAAGTGTACAACAATTGAACTACTAACATAAAATAACGAAATATTTAAAAAAATAGTCTAGAATTAGTTTTCTTCAAAACAATTATAAAACAGCAATTAAATCTGTAACAAAAAAAAAAAAGATAATCCCTAATATGCTAATTAAATAATAAATTATAATAAAATAAAAGTAAATTACATGAAATATATAATAGAAATTAAGAAATTATTTTACAAAAACTGCAGTACAATGATGCTATCGAGAAAATGGCGATGCAAAAGCAGAATAATTAAAAAATACAGCAATTAAATATATAAAACAAAAAAAAAAATGATTCACTAAAACGCTAATTAAATAATAATTTATAATAAAATAAAGTAAATGATATAAAAATTAATAGAAATTAAGAAATTATTTTAAAAAATTGCAGCGCTTACCTATCCAGATAATGCGACACAAAGCAGTGACGGTGACACACAGGAAAGTGGACAATCTTCCTACAGTTGAAGGGAAAATTCCCTTTCCCTAACATCTGATAGCGCTGCCTGGCGGATCCATTGTTGTTTCACGCTGCACAAATCCTCCCCAGAAGCCTCGAAAAGTTTTTTGTGTTGCCATCTGTATTCAATGAATTGTCAATTGATTGGTTTCGTTTTCGGTTTCAATATTTTCACTGACAAGTCGATATTTTACCTGATTGTCACCAGTTGCTGAAGACTCGGAAGTGCCGATAGAATTGGTTTTTCTCCCTAGTTGGTATACACTCGAACTAAACATTCCGCTCTATGAAGTTCAAAATTATGTTCAATATGGGTGTATATCTGACGTCATTTATCTTGTACTTTAGAATTACTTTCTGTGACGACTGTTCGTAGTATCCTTTACTCTTGCTTAATTTTTAAATTAATTATTTTTTGCAATTCAATATTTTTACATAATGGGTATTACATCTTTAATAGCTTCGAAACTTTAAAATTGAAATAAGTGGTGGATTCGGCCAACTCAATCAAAGGGCTTAAAGCTTAAGAAACTTCTCTCATTCACAAAGCAGGAGATGAGAGGAGTGGCTGAGCAACCAACTGTCAATCTAGCAAATCGTCGTTGTCGTCGATTCGGTCAATCTACAAGAGAAAAAGATTATTATTAGTAGTAGTATAACTAAAATTATTAATTATTATCTTTATTATTATTATTATCATCTTCGTGTCTTAGTATTTTAATAATACTTATTTTGTCCCTATATATATTAAAGAAATGAGGTATTTTAAAGAAATGCATAATATTTTCTAGTTGCAAAAATTGATTTCAAAAAGAAAATTGTTTATTCATGAATATTTCTGAACAATTGTATAACAGTTTAGTATGATTTTCCTCTGATAATCTAAATACAGTTTCTAAATTTCCTGTAGTCTTAAAAAGTTGATTTCTACTAAATAAAATTTGCTGCATTTGCTACTACTGCATTTTGTTATCATTAAAAAACAAGCAATATATATAAAAAAATTTAAGTCAATTCCTACTTTTTTTCACTATATTGCAGAAAAGTCCCTTACAAATAAAGTTGAAATTTTCCTCTTACATCTGAAGCCCATCTATTATTAGATACGTGCAAACTTAAATCTAAAAAAACTAAAATTAATGAATTAAATTTAATTAATGAATTAATGTTTGAAAAAACTGTATTAACATCCATGTCATCCACTACAAGTTCAAAAAAATGTATTTAAACTTGAGTGGATGAATAAAAAAGTATTTTATTAACGATTGAAAATTTGAACAAGATATATATATATGAGTGTGAACTAATAGTAGGAATTGAATGAAAAAAGAAATTCAGAATTAAAAATAATTTTTGCTTCCCAGACTTTTTTTTCAGAATATTTGCAAGTCATTTAGTATGCTTGCTTTCACAAAAAATGTTGGTGGAGTTTTTGATTCTTTCCTTTATTTTGTAATACATTATTTTTAATATAAAAATTTTACATTATTAAGTTTTATAAAAAATACTTATATATTTTATATGCTATAAAATACTTTTTTTTTTCCGTACTAATATTAGGCATGGAAAATCGGATTTTTGAATAATTAAAAAAAAAAAAAAAAAAATTAGAGATATCCGAAATTTTTAATTTAGTTAATACCGGAATTTTTTAGCCAATCACTAAACTAAGTCATGATATTGTCCCTTTCTATTAATCTTATACATAATCAAAATATATTTAGATGAAAAATAGCATGAGGTATAATAAACCTTTTAAATACTACAATGACAATTAATATTCCTATTCTAATTAAGTATCCACTTTAAACCGTATGTCCCTGTCTAATATCTGTAGAGCGTTGCGCGTAGTGCTGACAAGTCTGCTCCGTAAAAAAAAATGTCTCCTGTCTAGAAATGTGCCAGCAGGCAGTCAGCCTCGACCCATCATGGGGTTGATGCACCACTGATGATGATGATTCTGGATTAGTACACAAAAAATGCATAATGAATACTTCAGATGATTATCAGACTTAAATAATAAGCCAAATATTATTCTTTTTATTATAAGAATTTAGAGTGGACAGCTTTTTTAATTGTTCATGGTCTTAACTTTAATATTCCTTATTATAACACAAATGTGAACAAAAAAAAAAGGGTGCGGCAGTAAATCTCCCTTCCCGTGGTGCACCCTGGTAACGTCCTAAGCGACTAAAAGATCTACTACCAGGGCCGGATTTAGACGAAAAGAGGCCCTAGGCTATTCCACTTATGAGGCCCTTTCACCTCCCATTTTTAAGTTTGTAAATTCCATGAGATAATAAAATACATCATTACTGTGATGTAATATCAATATGTTAAATGAAATATGTTGTGATGGGTACTAATCTTTATAAAAATGTGGCACGGATAATAAATAAAAAAAAAAAAGTTGAGAACACTTATTTGGATATTTATTCTCAGCACCCTATATAATACTTGTAACAATAACCAATCAAACATAACACACAACATTTACAAAGAAACAAAATTCAAATAATAAAAATCTTTCACTACGAAAATAAAATATGCAATAAAAAATTATCATATTTTCTATCAAATTAAATTAAATATATTCAATACATTGAAGATTAAAGCAAATTCAATTCAGATAAATTTATTTCATAATAATTCTCTTTTAAAATTTAAGTATGAATTTTAAGTTTTAAACTAAACCAAAAATGGGACTTTATTCGAACAAAATCCAGATCACAAAAAAAAAAAAAAAAAAAAAAAAAAAAAATAAAATATACCAAATATCAAATCAAATGAGCCGAACGCGTTGATTTTAACCAATACATTTTTATCTTTGTTTATTAGTCATATGTGTAGAATTTCTCCTTATTTTCGATTCAGTGTTTGCTGTTTTTAGAATAGTGGGTTCTAATTTTTGCTAACAATTTGAATGTTGGCCCCCCTCTGATCTTGAGGTCCTAGGCTGAAGCCTGCCAGCCTATAGGAAAATCCGACCCTGTCTACTACTGTCGGCATGCAGCAACACTTAGAGTGATTACCTCGTGGGACTTCCTTTAGACTGTGTCTTGCAATGGAATGTGAGCGGCCTGTTTCAATCTATGAAAGTTGAGATTGAACATTCCCTTGCCAGCTACAATGTTGAGACTTGTGATGGATTATGATTGTATGGTAAGCCATCAGTACCACAATGGCATTTTTGATAGCCCAAATTGCCCTCTCTGTGGGAAAGACGATAGCATGGACAGACACCACATAGCAGGATGCCGAACTTGCTTGAAGATTCCGAGGAGAAAAGATATTGGAATCAGGGCCGAATTTTCCTATAGGGTAGCTAGGCTTCAGCCTAGGGCCTCAAGATTAAGAGGGGCCTACATTCAAATTGTTAGCAAAATTAGAATTACACTATTCTAAAAACAGTAAACACTAAAACACTGAATCGAAAATAAGGAGAAATTCTACGCATATGACTAATAAACAAAGATAAAAATGTATTGGTTAAATCAACGCTTTGTGCTGAGAATAAATGTCCAATTAAGCGTTCTTGCCTTTTTTTTTTTTTAAATTTATTAACCGCCCACATTTTTATAAAGATTAGTAACAATCACTACATGTTTCATTTAACATATTGATATATATCACAGTAATAATGTATTTTATTATCTGTCATGTAATTTACAAACTTAAAAATGGGAGGTGAAAGGGCCTCATAAGTGGAATAGCCTAGGCCTTTTTTTCATTTAAATCCTGATTGAGTGCTAGAACTTTGCTGATGAGACATTGACTTTTTTTCTCTTATTGTTGTCTTTTTTTCTTGTGTGTGTTTGCACTGTTTTGATTTCGTAAGAGTTTGTTATTTTCCCTTGCCATTGGAAATAAAATAAATTAGTTTAAAAAACTAAAAAACACGCTTTTAGAGTTAATCTATCTAAAAAAAGTAAAAAATAATTGTTAACATAAGAATAAAATGATGGACGAGAAAATGAATGTCACTGTTCTAAAAGCGTGGGGTGCTCGATATCAATCGTTATAATTTTCACTTGTTTCATTCCGAAATGCAGAGTTAGTGTAAAAATGTCATACAAAGCACCCCACCGCTTTTGGAACAGTGACATTCATTTTCTCGTCAGTCATTTTATTCTTATGTTAATAATTATTTTTTACTTTTTAGTTTGATTAACTCTAAAAAGCGTGTTTTTATTTTTTTTAAACTATTAATTTATTTTTACTTTTTAGTTTGATTAACTCTAAAAGCATGTTTTTAAACTAATATTTAAATGAGGTCCCGGTACGGAGGACTGGAACTATAGTCCTTACAATAATGTAATTGTGAGTAAAACAAAGGCTAAATGCGAATAGTCCGTTGTGCCACTGTCCCACGGATCTGATCGCTTAAAGTAGGGCAAAATCGAGCCCAAAGAGTCAGTTACAAACAAACATACAGGCGAAACTAATATAAAAGCATATTAAAAGAATCAACTGTTTTCTTTCTGAAAGATGCCTGTAAATGTTTCTTTGCAGCTTAAATAGTGTATATGAGGAGAAACAGATCTCCAAGGGAAAAAGTCAGTTACAAACATACATACAAGAATACAAACATACAGGTGAAGCTAATAAAAGCGTATTAAAAATGCAAACAAAAATATTAGTTTAAACAGATAAGCAGCATTTAGTTAAAAATATTTGTAATTATATAGATGCATTGAGTTTCTGGAATCAAAAATATAAATCCAAAAGTAATTGTTCCAATGATAATATTTTATTTTTACAATTATAATCTCTAAAAACATACTTCCTAATATCCAAAATTAATACTATTACACAAGCTTGAACAATGATATCAACCACAAATATTGTATAGACTATTTTTTAAATCATATCTGCCAATAACAAATAATCTTTATATTCATTCATGTTTTATATTCAAGATTTTTTTTTTTTAAATTAATAATTCATCAAATAACATGTAGTTAATTTTCTTACACATTTCCATAGAATTTGAAATAAGATAAGTAAAAAATTGATTTCTCACTGTTGTTTAGTAAAGAAAGAATTAAACGTTTCACAAAATGTCCTGGATAATAGATTGTCTCATTTACATGTTTCTAAAATTTTTAAACAATCTTTTCAGATTCAAAAATCTGCTGATACGATACATTGTAATTCCTATCAGGCACTTTCGAATGTTGACCAAATTGAACTACGTTTGAAATTTTTTTGACGAAAATATATTTTTGAATTATAAGTTTCAAAATGTTAACTTATTGATTCCATTAAAGAATTCAATTGAAAAATGGTTCATTTTAATAAACTTTTTTTCATATTTCTTTATATATTTTATTCTGACAGCTTTGAAGAAATTAAATTTCATCCATGAAAAAATCATCTAGATTGGGGAAATGTTTGTTGTTTCATCTAATTATAACACATTTTATTAAATGAATAATATCAAACAAAAAAATCCTTTTTTTTTTACCGAAAAGGATCTTGAATACAAGATTTTAAATTTCTAATATATATTTTAGTGACATTTACTTTTTATACAACATTACATTCTTCTTCATCATTGGCGCAACAGTCCCATGGCGGGCCTAGTGGCAGATTTCGAGACAGGAGATATATTCTTTTTACGGGGTAGGATTGTCACCCCTACGCCCAACTCTCTACAGTCATATTAGACCGGGACCTACGATTTAAGGTGGATTCCGAACTCTTACAAACATCCATGGCACCGTTGGCACTTGAACCCCGAAAGCTGTTGTACCGAACGCCAGAACGCGTCACTTTGACATCAGGCCCCTACAACATTACATACATTATTATTTACAGCATTTTAAATTGCCATCATATATTTTATGCTTATTTATATTATCCAAAATTAAACACAAAAGAATAATTTAATTCTTTTTAAAAGGTTCATCAGTTTTAAAATATTTGAATACGAAAATTTGTGTTTCAGCCTAATTAAATTATATCTTAATAATATAAAATAGCTTGAATAATGACAGTTTTACAGATAGAATTCGGCCATTGTTGTAATTTGTAACGCTTACAGAGCGATTCTGGATGGCGCTATTTTTGTTGTGAAATTTGATTCTGCCTAAACTCACTGACGGGCCTGATGGCCGAGTGATTAGAGCTCTGGCGCTCGGTTCCACCATGTTTCGGCTCGAGTCCCGACGGTGCCATGGATGTTTGTAGGGGTTCGGAATCCTCTTTAAACCGTAAGTCCCGGTCTCATATGACTGTAGAGAGTAACAGAGCCCAATCAGACTTCTCAACCACATCATTCCCAAACTGTAAAGGGCAACTCAGCTCTAGGCACAGTGATATGGTGTAGTATGATAGTAGTAGAAATCCCTCAACAATGTCCGAGGTTGGTTTTATTTCTTGGTGGATCTATATTTCACCTCCCATCATTAATCCTTTCTGATTTTTCCTTTTCCCTGCCATGTTATGTGTTTCTTATCCCACTTGGTAGAAAGCAACATCTAAACCAAATCCAAAGACCCATGTGGTCTCATGGTTGACGGAAAAGGAGCAGCTTCTGTTGTGATGGAGCACCCATACGTCTAATATGACTGAAGAGAGTTGGGCTGACAACCCTACTGTCCACTGCCATGTTATGTGTTTCTTATCCCACTTGGTAGAAAGCAACATCTAAACCAAATCCAAAGACCCATGTGGTCTCATGGTTGACGGGAAAAAGGAGCAGCTTCTGTTGTGATGGAGCACCCATACGTCTAATATGACTGAAGAGAGTTGGGCTGACAACCCTACTGTCCACTGCCATGTTATGTGTTTCTTATCCCACTTGGTAGAAAGCAACATCTAAACCAAATCCAAAGACCCATGTGGTCTCATGGTTGACGGGAAAAGGGAGCAGCTTCTGTTGTGATGGAGCACCCGTACGTCTAATATGACTGAAGAGAGTTGGGCTGACAACCCTACTGTCCACTGCCATGTTATGTGTTTCTTATCCCACTTGGTAGAAAGCAACATCTAAATCAAATCCAAAGACCCATGTGGTCTCATGGTTGAAGGAAAGGGAGCAGCTTCTGTTGTGATGGAGCACCCGTACGTCTAATATGACTGAAGAGAGTTGGGCTGACAACCCTACTGTCCACTGCCATGTTATGTGTTTCTTATCCCACTTGGTAGAAAGCAACATCTAAATCAAATCCAAAGACCCATGTGGTCTCATGGTTGAAGGAAAGGGAGCAGCTTCTGTTGTGATGGAGCACCCGTACGTCTAATATGACTGAAGAGAGTTGGGCTGACAACCCTACTGTCCACTGCCATGTTATGTGTTTCTTATCCCACTTGGTAGAAAGCAACATCTAAATCAAATCCAAAGACCCATGTGGTCTCATGGTTGAAGGGAAAGGGAGCAGCTTCTGTTGTGATGGAGCACCCGTACGTCTAATATGACTGAAAAGAGTGTTGGGCTGACAACCCTATTACGGAAAAAGAAAAACATTTCTTGTCTCGAAGGCCTTGGTCCACCATGTGGCTGTTGCACCAACGAAGAAGAAGCTCTCAGACGAGCTGTAGTAGCCAGGGAGTTAAGCTAAACTGCTCTTACTCTGTAAATAGTGCACAACAAAATAAACTTCAAATATTAACTTATTTCTTGTCTTATGGGCGTAGACAGGATTGAGTTTTCAGGTCCAAAAGTGAAGGCTTCTAACACACTATACCAGAGGTCTCAAACTACGACCCGCGGGCCAAATCCGGCTCGCCAGTGTCATCAATCCGGGTCCGCGACAGCGAATAGTTTATTGTTGCTGCAATAAGTTGGATAAAAAAAACAGAACAGGAATCGGTATAATACTCCAATTATTGCGATCTCGAACCGTGGGAGGAAAACACCAGAACCTTCTCGAACCATTGTGGTTATTCACGAATGTTTAATTGCTACTGCGCTTTCCATACTACTAGCGCCATATGTTAGCGATAAAGGATTATACCTACTTATTTCCGCTTTTGACCACTAGATGTCGTCAAGTGTCACGGTCGTATCGATACACACAATAGTAATTGTAGTAATTGAAACAGCGAATTTAGCAAGCGTCTGCTCGCTCAGAGCGCGTACTCGGTGATTAGTCTAGAAATTATAGATAATGACAGAAAAATTAAAACGGTTTTGGCCCTTTGTACTTACTGGAGCAAACAGTATGGCCCTAAGGCTGGAAAGTTTGGAGACCCTGCACTAAACCATCGAATAAGAGAAAGTCTTCGTGAAATTTGGTACATGGACGAAGAAAACTTCGCAGCAAGAGATATTGAAGTTTATCGAAGAACAGGGTAAGTGGCCATTTTAAATTTCAAAACGAAAATGGAAAAAGATCTTAAATTAAACGGACGATACTTTGCAGCGCTTAGTGATTAAATTAATGAGAAGAAATGGTGAATTGAATAAGGATGATACTAATCCTCATATATTAAATCATAATTTCTGCTTTTTTTTTTCAGAACATAAAGAAGCATTAAAAGGGACTTGATAAATCTGTAGAAAGTCTAATAAATGGCGATGAGCTAGAAAAGAAATGGAAAGTTTCTTAGAATGTACCGAATTTATAGTTCTCTGTAAATCACGAGTAAATAGATATTTTGGGAATTTAAAATTCAACCTCAAACCTTAATATAAATTAATTCAACCCTCAACCTCAACATCTTAACCAAAATTTATTTAGTTTAAATTCAAATCTGTTTAATATTGGTACAGAATCTGAAAAAGGTAAATAACTAGTACCTGAAAATCTGGCGCCGGTACCACAGGTTTCGGGTTCGATTCGGTGCCATGGATGTTTGTACATATCTTAAGATAAATTTTCTGTGTTTTGACTTGTGTTGTTCCAAAAAAAAAAAAAAGAAATATTACCAATGCAAAATCATATGAAAATAATGTAAAACCAAATTTCTCAAGATATATATTCCAATTCGGTGAAAGAGCAACATGCATCAGCTTACACATTAAAATTAACAGAAATAAACGACGCATTTTGCATTGAAAAACAAATCAGATAATTGCCATTTAAATTTAGAACGTAAGAATTCTTTGCGTAAACAAGATAAATGATTTTGATATTATAAAAAATTTGATGAAGGAATCGCTATAAAGCTATTCATATTGCATGTAATATTTGTAAATCTAATGATTATCAAAATTTCTCTATAGCCAGACACGCAACTACGATAAAGCGACAGCTGAAATAGACAAAATAGTGTTCTCCTCTCTAACATCTGCTAGAAAAATGAGTTTGGGTCCCGCGTATTTTCCCAAACAGTTAGGGCAAGATAAACATTTTTCTAAAAAAAAGTTTTTTTCTAAAATTTTAAAAATATTTATAATATTAATAACCATTTATTATTACCATACTATTTATAATATTATTAACCAATAATATATGTGGGATTTATTTGTCTGGTAATCACCAGATAGCGACACCTTACGGTCGCTTGTCTTTGACAGAGCTGTTTACAACGTAGGGGTGTATTGAACTTTGAACTCTGACCCCACGAGAAGGGGAGAGGACCCCGTGGATGAGAAAAAAAAAGCCTCGTAGTCCACCTAGATGGGCGCGGAAAGAATGCTGGGAGATGGCGAAACTGCAACGCGCTGCGGCAAGCTTAAATATGTGTTGTGAATGATTAAAAATTAATGTTGATGTGTTTGGATTAAATACACCCCTAGTTGACCCACTTCAAAAGTTCAGCTTGATGTTTAGACTGGTACACCTAGACAAAACTTCAAAAGTTCAGCTTTGGTTAGACTGGAACCGAGTAAGTCTAACAAAAATTGAGGTTTCGGCCGGGATGCATCTTTGGAACCGGTGTAAATCTACATAAATTGGGGTTTCGTCCGTGATGCATCTTTTGCAAGCGGCTTAAATCTACATATATATATACTTTATTTTTGAAATATTTTACGAATAACGCAACAAGCACTATCTACGCTCTACTTTTAATAATTTCACCACTATTCACAATGATGCTATATGTCCGCAATCTTTCCATACGCAATCAATAATATTAGAACTCGCACCGAAAAAAAAAGCCACTGGCCGGAGCTTACAATGCGCAATCTGCCACATGTGAGGTCTAATTCACCTATATTGGATTCCTATATGTCTACTCCCCGATAAAGAGATAATGCTTGTTGTGCCAATCTACAGCTATAACTCACAAAGAACTTCCGTTTTCAATACTTTGCCGATTGAAAGCGGTCTGTGCTTGCGATTTCCGACGATTTAGGTTTTGTAGAACAAAAAAGTAGAGAAAGTAAAAAGATAATCAGGCCTTTGAAAAAAAAAGGAAGAAAAAAAATATTTAATCGAAATAGAAAAGGAGGTGGATGATATATAATTATATATTTCTTTTAATTTGCCTCGGATCGACAAATTAAAATTCTATCCGCGGGCCGGATAGAACCTTCCGGCGGCCGTAGTTTGCCCATCCCTGGATTACAGAGTACCAATGGGGATAGACCCTTTAAACTCCTCGTCTTAATTCATATATATATATATACGATTTTAATTCGCTGCTTAATGTTAGTAAAAGATGAAAGATGAAATTTAAAAATAAATGGTACTCGAAAATTAAAAAATACTACAAATAAAAATAAAAGTAAGAATAAAAAATAAAAATTAAAATTAAATTTAAAAGAATTTAAATTAAAATTCGATAAAATTACGGACCAGTTGTCGATTCCATAAAACTATTGAAGAAAGATATATTATTGTGCCCAAAAAGTAAGACCAATTATTTTTTTTTTTTCAAAAACTATTTTTTATTTATTCATCCAAATTTATTTTATCGCCTTCACCCTCCGGACACAATGCACTTATGCCAACTTTTTTTCAATCTTCAATGCCGGCTAAAAAGTCATTGGCAGAGATGGCCTTCAAAACGCGCGGCGATTCACGTTGAATCTCTTCAATTGACTCAAAACGGTGTTTCCGGAGTGGTCTTTTGAGTTTAGGGAAAGAGCCAGATGTCGTCACGGTGTGAATACGGGGTTGTGAAACGATATGGGTTTCCGGTTTGGCGAAAAAGTAACGAAGAATCAATGCAGTTTGAGCTGGCGCAGCTGGTACCAATCGAGATTTGACGCGTTTGAGGCCCAAAATGGAATTGAACGATTCTTTTGAAATTCCAACATCATCAACAAAGGTATTTAATTGTAAATCGACGGTTTGCAAACATCAAATCTTTAATTTTTTGTACAAGATCTTCGTCGGTTGAGGTTGATGGTCGAACAGAGGGCTCTTCTTCTTCAACTGTTTCTCTGCCTTCTTTGAACTGCTTATACCATTTGTAAACATTTCTTTCCGATTTAGGAATGCTCACCGAATGCCTTCTGCGGCATTCTATATGTTTCCTTAAACAAAATTGAATGCAAGTTCTTTGCTCAATTAATTCAGACGTTTCAAAAATCGCCGGAATCAGTTTTAGAGTCTTACAAAGCCACCAACTCAAACGCTAAAGAATATTTTGACGTCAAATATACACAGCTATATATTTTATACACAGATGTAAATAAACATAAATGTCAAGGACAGTGCCAGCAACCAAAAAAGAAAAAAAAAATTGAAATTCCATATGCCCCCAGGAATTTTAAATTGAAAATTTTTCTTAATTTTTGGACACAGTAATACTTCTAAAATTTCGGGATTAATATGGAACGCAGATCATGATCTTCTGAGAATCGATAAACATAACCTGGAGCCTCTGAATGGCCGAGTGGCTAGCGCTCGGGCGCTACCACAGGTTTCGGGTTCGAGTCCCGGCGGTGCCATGGATGTTTGTAGTGGTTCGGAATCCACTTTAAACCGTAGGTCCCGGTCCTAATAGGATCGTAGAGTGTTGCGGGAGCATTGTTACTCAGCGTCCGTGACTTATCTTCAAGTTACACGCGCCCCCTGGATAATGCAAAGTGAGTAACGTCTGTGCAGCGCTTGCCTTAAGGCATTCAAGACCAAGCTGTCTAAGTGCCAGCTGCATTAGAAAGAAAAAAATAAACATAACCTTTCTGAATTCGTTAATTGTGAAGAGTAAACTAAAAGAACTTTAATACAAACAGCTGAGAGAAGTTTTGATGCAATTGGATTTCTTTCCCAATTTGCAATAACTACTCTTATAAACGATACATTTTTCAATCTCTATGAGGACAAGTTATTTATTGGGATCAAAAGTTACCAGAATGTTTAAAAAAAGAAATATAACAGATACAATTTCTGTGATTTTCAACGCAATTAAGACAATGTTGAAATATGTTAATTTTGCGACGCCAGTGAAATGACTTTTGGTGCTGTTGTATTTCGAAGATTTAGCAAAGAGGAGAAAATAAAGACAGCCATTGCGATTGCTAAACATCGATTAGCTCTTCTACAAAACGTATAACATTGCCCTGATTAAAACTTATGCCGTAATTGGAGCAGATTTATTAATCAAGTGATGTCATTGCTGAAATTAAATGCTTAAATATATTTATGGACAGATTCTAATAAAGTACTGCAATGGGTAAAAAAATTCATTCCTTACACGAAAACCTTTTGCAAGCAATAGAATTGGAGAAATACAAAACTTGGCCAATCCAAAAATTGGTACCATTGTAGAAGAGCAAGACAATCTTGCCTATCGTCTTACTAGAGGAGTTCTATTATAGTAATTCCTATAGTAAGGGGTTCTTATAGAGTATATTTAACAAAAATGATGAAAAAGATGATAACCCAATATTTAACAAAAATGATAAATGATAAATTTGATATGATAAAAAAATGATAAATTTAAATTAATTACAAATTAATTAAATAAAAAATATATATTTATAGCAATAAACATAAAACATTAATATAAAACAAACTTAAACATTAATATACACTTAAAAATTAATATAGAACAAACTTAAAATTAATATAAAACAAACTTAGGCATTAATGCGAGGGTAACTCTGAAATTTTGAGACAATGGCAGACGACAAAAGCAGGGAAAAAAATATTCGTTAAATTTGTAAATTTGAATTCTTTTATAGCCGCAGACGATAATTTGTGGCAACAATTACAATTTAGTTGTCGTAGAATAAATTTTGGAAGAAAGGAAAATGGAATTGAAGCGAGAGCATTATCGCGCTGTGATTTTCTATGATTTTAAAGTGGGGTTAAATCAAGAAGAATGCCTTCAACGCCTACAACTAGCACATGGAGACGAAGCTCCATCTCGTGCTACTGTATTTAGATGGTTTACAGAATTTCGTAGAGGTCGAAGTTTTCTGCTGGATCAAGAACACACAGGAAGACCTTCATCAGCTGTAGTTCCAGAAAGTGTGTCGCCATACGAAAAATGTTTGTCGATGATAATCGCTGCACTTACCAAATGATACAGAAGAAACTTAACATCGGATCCGTAGCTATACATAGAATTATTCATGAAGAACTTCATATGAAAAAAATTAGTTTATCGTTGGGTCCCCCATAATTTAACAGAACACCAAAAAAACGGAGCTTGTCAGAAACTGCAAAGAAACCATAAAATTACTTAACGATGGCGGACACCGCCTTATTTCTAAAATCATAACTGGTGAGGAAACTTACATACCGTTTTTGACGTTCCAACACGACAAAAAGGAAAGTACGGGTCTTTGAAGATGACCCCAAACCAATAATGGCGAAAAGACAAAGAGCAATGAATAAAGTAATGTATGCCGTTTTCTTGAAAAGTACAGGACTGGTCAAAACCATCAAGCTGGAGAGACAGAAGACAGTCACAGCTAACTGGTGCACCACTAAGTGTCTTCCAAAAATTCTTCAAAAGTGAATGTAAGGGACTCATGCTTCACCACGATAATGCATCTTCTCATACGGCAAGATCGACAATCGAATTTCTTAAATAAAAACACATCAAAGTGATAGAACATTCACCCTAGTCCCCTGATCTTGCTATGTGGGACTTTTGGCTTTTTTTTTTTTAATCTCAAAAAAATTTACGTTGTCGTCGTTTTCATTTCGAAGATGAGATTGACGAGGCTATACAAGCATATTTTTCATAAATTCCAAGAAATGGATGGCGTGAAGCATTTAATCTTTGGAAAAATCTTCCGCAAAAGTGCATTGATGTTGGAGGGGACTACTTTGAACACTCTTAAAATTTGGTAAGTTAAACTTGAACCATTTAGCCGTATCTCAAAAATTTCAGAGTGACCCTCGTATGTATAGAAATAAAAACATTCAAAATTATAAGTATCATCTGATTTGTACAAAAACAACATTAAAGTTCAGGAACAAAGGCACTTAATTCTAGAATCAAAAATTAATTTTTTTTATTAAATTAATTTATAAAGAATCTTTTAAAAAGTGTTTTTTATTTGTACAACAGTAATATATGAAAATATTTAAAACTTATTCTAAAAATAAAAAAAAAGCGAAAATTAATTAATTTTTTTTTTTAAATTTAAACATTTCTTTTTGAATAAATATAACATAAACATAACAAAACATAATAATATAAAAGTAAACATAAAACATTAATATATAACAAACTTAAATATAAAACAAAATTTTAAAAAATTAAATATAAAAACATAATAATATAAAAATCGTTTTCTAAATAATTTTGATGTTTCATATTTAAGATCAGTTTGGATAATTCAAATGAACAAAACTAAAGAATGATTTTATTTTTAAGAATATCAATTTAACAAATTCTAATAAAAAAAACGAAATTATCAAGTTCTATAACACTATGCTGCCCATTTTTTTCCCCCTAAATCAACGAAATATAACATAAACTTACTTTATTCTATAAATTACAATCTTTACTTTTTAACTGAAGTCCGTTAGACTGAAAGTAAAAAAAATAAATTGTGATACATTACTCATTAAATGAGCTTAAATCTGAAAAGCTTCCTTAAGGAATTCAAAATGCTGGAAAAAAAAAAAAAAAGGTTACGATAATCATTAGGTTAATTCTGTTTTATTGCACATGATGTATCTACGTGATGAAATAAGAAATTCTGTTTAAATCTACAGATTATTCGTCGGATAACGATTAGTTTCTAAACTAATGAGAGGTTCATTCTTTCATGGGAATGTTCTAGAGACTTACTTAACATTCTTACAGTTCTTTCTTGTTCTTATTCCCTTAATAAATAAAAAAGAACAGTTTTATTTTAATATGAAAATTTAATTAATTTTATTTTAATTTTTGAAATTTGCCAAAGCTGGCTTTATCAATAAAACAAATATTTCATATATTATAACAAGATGTTGAATTTATAAAAAATGTGTGAATTATGCGAATTTGTTTCATAATTAAAAATAAAGAGTGAGGGAAAAATTTAGGTTTCTAGAGTTTTAAAAATTAAAATGAATAATATTTAAAACGAAAAGATATTTAAGAAAACGATAATTAATAAAAAAATTATTACTTATACAGAATACCACAAAATATTTTCTGCATCATAACAGTTAATCATCGTTAATTTTTTTAAAGACGTCCCAAAAACTGCATTTTTTAATATCTGCAACTAATTTTTTTGTCTTATAAAAAAGAATTTTCATTTTCCTTTTTTAAAAAATCATTTAGGAAAAAAAAAAAAAATATTGAGAAAAATTTTTTATACTATTTTCTGTTAAATCCCTTCCTTTTACGATGATTAATTTTTTTATTTGACATTTTTTATCTATAAAATTATCGGTATATTGTTTTGAGAGTCTAGGTTTTTCATGCCTCGGACGACTTCCAACGTTTCTTATTGGTTAATTTTTTTTTAAAAATTTCTTTCACCAGCTATTGGTTTATTTTAAATTTCTTTCACGAGATATCTTATTGGTTTATTTAAATTTATTTCATGAGCTAATAATTAAATAATGTAAAATTGTTCTAAAAGATTGTCTGGTAAAAGCAAAGACAATTTTATTTCAAAGTGAAAACGAGATTTTTCACTAAAAGAATATATATATATTTTTTTAAGATTGCTGTTTATGAGATTTGTTCTTACATTAAATTTTAAATTTTATGGGTAACTTGTAATGGGCCCACCTGATTACAATTTTTATCATATTTGCTTTCCTTTCTCTTATTGTAGATTAATACGGAGAACCTTGCCACTAGCTCCTTCATTGTAAAATGTTGAAGCATAGCGGCGGTCTAATAAGAAAAATATATAATTAAATGTCCCTATTTTTTAAAAAAGAATTATTTATTTAATAAAATTATAAAATGAAAAACAACAAAAAATTTCAAAAGTGTAGATGTTGATGAAAACAGTTGCATGTAATAAAAAAAAAAAAAAAAAAAAAAAAAAAAAAAAAAAACAGAATGAGCAAAGATCAAATTAGGAGAAAAGTGAACTTTTTTCATCTAGGCAGTTGCAAGGAATTAATTAAAAACATTTAGAACAGTGCGAGGTCTTTTGCTATGCTTATTTGCTTTCCTTATTTTATTTTTGAATTCCTTCTATTAGCTCACACTCTCCCTATATATATATAGTTCAAATTTCCAATCGTTCATAAAATACTTTTTATTCATGCACTCAAGTTCAAATACATTTTTTTTTTTTTTTTGAATTTGTAGTGGATGGCACTGGATGTTAATACAGTTTTTTAAAAATATTAATTCATTGATTAAATTTAATTAATTAATTTTAGTTTTTTTTTTAGATTTCAGTTGCATGTATCTAATAATAGATGGCGCCAGATGTAAGAGGAAAATTTCAATTTTATTTGTAAAGGACTTTTTTTGCAATATAGGGAAAAAAAGTAGGAATTGACTTACATTTTTTTTTTTTTTTAATACTGGTTTATTTTTTATTTATTTGTGCATTCATTATTATTTTTGATTTTACATTTTACATTTTGATTTTACAGTTGTTTTTAGTCACAGATAATTCGTGCATTTCAAATGAAAAAGAGATGCCAGGTTTTAACAATGTTAGCAAATTGTAATAAAATACAAATAATTAAAGGGAAAAAGGATAATTTAAAAAATTTTGGTAAAAACGAGTAACATTTTATCAGTTCCTAAGATCTTTGCGTAGTAACTGACACTCGACTCAAAGTTATTCAAATGAAGATAATTTTTTTTTCTTTGAATAATAATTTAAAAATAAATACAGAAAAAAATTGTTGGAATGTGATAATAAGTGCTCCAAATTTAAGTTAGTCTTATTATGGATACACGTCAGTGTAACAATTCACTGAATTTAAATTAGTCTTCAAAAAACAAATATATAAATCAAATTATTAAATATTCTAGTTCCATTTCATCTTTTAAAAATTAAAATAAGACAGTCATATTGCCTGGTTGGAGTTTTCTGAGTTTTCTCCCATACGGCATGAAAAAAAGAGCAAGAAGACAATACACCCTCTTCATCTCACGTTGGAGGTTGTTTGTGGGAAGCGAAATAAACGAAACGAAATTAACTCAGTCGCAACGTATGTGGATTCTTCAACCTTGATTTTGTGACCTGATGGCCAATTGGCTTGCGCTCGGTGCCACAGTTTTCACGTTCGAGTCCTGGTGGTTCCATGAATGTTTGCAATGGTCCGGAATCCACCTTAAACCGTAAATCCCTGTCTAATATGACTGTAGGGTGTTTGGCGTAGGGCAGATAGCCTTACCCCATAAAAAAGCTGCCTGAGGGCCAATTGGCGGTTGATCTGCGGTTGAAAATGTATCCCGAACAACTACAAACATCTATGGCACTGCCAGGACTCGTATCTGAAACATGTGGTACCTAGCCCCAGAGTGTTAGTCACTCGAGCGCAAGTTCGAATCTACCATCTTGAAGGAAAAAAATCCTGGTTGTCTGAGTGAAATATTCTTTTATACATTACTTATGCTCGTGTCCGCTTGTGTGGCTTGATAGTCACTCTCTGGCCTTTGGTATCACAGGCTTCAGGTTCGTATCCTGGTGGGGGCATGAATGTTCGTTAGTGGTTTGATATCCACGTTAAACTGTAGGTAACGGCCTAATTACTCCAAAGTGTGTAAAAAATGACTTTAGAGCTACAAATCAACCTAAATCATCGTTAATTTCATTTAAGACTAGGATTAAAATTTACCACTTATTATTATTATTTTTTTAATTTGTAAAAGTAGGCGTTTTATTTTTTTACTGCTATAAGAATGTAATAGATCCTAACAGAACTGATGCTCTTTATACGTGTCTTTGCTGGCAAGAAATAATAAAAACTTCAGCTTTTCCGAGACCAATAAATTTCTAAATATTTCGTAACCTTCAAGTACCTTTCATCCAGATAATCCCCTAGATTAGTAAATGTGGGACACGACATGGAATTTACTGTTTTATTAATTTACAAAATAGCGGGGCAGAGGAAAGTATGTAATTTATATAGGTTTTTTTTTTCCTAATCCGGTTTAGTATAACGTATATAAAACGAATGCTTTGTGTTGTCCTCTCTTTGGATCTTAGTAGCAATTAGGTGAACGTGATGTCCCTTTGGAAAGCAAACGTTTTGTTGGTGATTTTTTCGGTGGCCTTCGTATGCAGAGCCCAGCAGTATGATTTCGGAGCTGAAATATCAAGACAATGTCGTAAGTGACTTTAGATATCTTTTAACTATCATTAAATTATGATTAAAAGGCTTATAATTAAATTTTTAATTACCATAATCTCTTGCCAATAATCCTCAGCACCGTATGATCTATATAGGTAATTTTCGGTCCTAAAATTTAAAGGTCTCATATAATCCGCAACGGCATATAATGGCAGAGCCGTTTCGCTTCTTTGGCACCGAATACCAAAATCTCACGTCTTAGAACTTTCAGCAGTGAAGGTTTAGTGCTTAGGCCCAGATTAGGGCCCTAAATTTGAAATCGATTTTGTTTTTTATCAACTGTAAGACCTAATTTTAATGCTTCTTTTCTTGCTTTGACAACCTCAAGATGCCAATATTTAAAGGCGGAATCATTTTTCAAACAAATGCTTGATTAATTAGATAGAT
This sequence comes from Caerostris extrusa, assembly GCA_021605095.1. Taxonomy (NCBI): domain Eukaryota; kingdom Metazoa; phylum Arthropoda; class Arachnida; order Araneae; family Araneidae; genus Caerostris; species Caerostris extrusa. The sequence goes on along the minus strand of BPLR01010668.1, from coordinate 102,828 downwards.
ATGATTTATTTCAAAAAAGCAATTTATTCTAAATTGTATGTTTAGTTGTTATACCAATATAATATTTAATTCACGCCTAAATTCAATACTTAAATTTTATTCGGCACCATTAATAATATTCGTATTATTATTATTATTATATATATAGAAGAGCGTCAAATTTTGGGCCTAGGGCGCCATCGAACCAAAATCCGTCACTGAACATCAGCCAATCGGAAACCTAATCATTTCTCCACTCAGGATGACGTTCTACAACCTGAGATTTTGGTATTCAGTGGAGACACGCATCTACTCATAAAAATCTAAAAGACATCACTTAACCCACACTGCTCTATGGAATGTCATTGAGCTCTCAGGTGCGATCCTGCTGGGGGAGTTCGTTGCAGTCATTGTTTCAGAAGATTCGGGTTGGGGGGTTATGACAACATGTACAGGATGATTCAACATGCATGTGACAAATTTTGAGGATAGTACAAAAGCTTACTAAAACATAATTTTTGTATAGAAATGCAGAGTCGGAAATGACGCATTGAGATACAAACACAAAAAAATGGTATGAAAATAAAAACATTGTTTACTTAAAACATCATTGCAAAATGCTCCTTTGATTCAATGTTTACATTGAATGCTCAAAATGGCACCCACCAACAATACATGGTTGGTAGCGTCGAAGGAGTGATTGACGAACACACGATACCAACTAGGGAATTAGCACATTCTTGCAGTAGCAATGGATAGTCGAACAACGAGATCCTGTTTAGAATCAACTGGAGTCTCTTAAATGAAAACACAATTGAAAAGAACAAAATAGAGTGGCCATCGGAGTTACCAACCAGAAGATTGAAACTCATCAAGCGACGGTTATTAATTGGCCAGTTGTGCCAGACTGTTGCGAGAAATTTGTTGAAAGTGGGTTCCTTCCTTAACTCGTCACTTCCGACCATACATACTTACACAAAAAATGTATATTTTATTAAGCTGTATCCCCCCCCCCTTAAAGATTGTCCCATGAAAGTTGAATCACCTTGTATTTTTTTTAACGGCAGCCAGGAAATGGATGGGAATTCCATGGTTTTTCTTTCTTAAGACACACAAATGAGCAGAAATTAGCCTGAAAAGCAAAGCCATCAGTGTGTTGTTAGTGGTATATATACAAATGGTAAACAAGGCACACTGAATTTACAAAATAAATAAATAATTAAAGTTAACATCTGAAAGAGATTACAAATTCACTATTGATATACCAATAACGGCTATTGCTTTGGAATATAAGGAGAGAACTGGGTTGAAATGCCACAAACTATTTCCCATCTACAACATGGTTGGAGTTCATAAGTTTTCTTCAATTCGATAAGCAAAAGAGCGAATCATTTTGAGGTGCCATAATTATGTAAACCGCCACTGGAAAGGCATCATATCTCTCCCTACACTGTTATATGGCATGATGTTGGAGCACTGATTTGGTTTCCATCACCATGCGAGTTCTCAGCAACTCCAGGTCTACCTGCTTTCAGGTTCCTCTATCAAATTGACATTGCATCTTTCTCTTACCTTTATTATGGACTACTTGCTCAAAGATCGTGCCCCCGTGTAAAGCAACCTAAATGAGCAACAGCGGCGCAGTCTTTGCTTATGGCATAAAGATAACTGTGTCTCTATTGCCAGCATCATTAGGAAAAAAAATTGCTCAAAGCTTGTTGTATCTGAGTAAGAACAAAATATACCAGAACATTTAGCACCACCATCATTTTTTTTAAATTATTTTTCTTGAATTTAATATAGAGGGGGACAAAATTAGATAGGAAAGAAAAACAGTTTAAAGAAAAGCATAACAGTTGTCCAAAATGATTTGTTTTGCAAACATTTAAATTATCACGAGGTATGGAAACTTATATTTTCAATTAATTTAAATATTAGTAGACTTTTAATATTATGATAAAAATAATTATTATAAAAATTAATGGATTCAAATTATGATTAGAGAAGTCGAATATCATGTATATTTAAAACTAATTTTTTTCATTTCACAAATCAAGTGCATATTCCTTTTAAAATTTTATTTGATTATTAGTTAGTTATTAGTTCTCCATATCTGATTATTAGTTCTGGTATTAAATCTTGGTATCTGATTATTAATTCTGGTATTAGATCATTGTGTCTGATTACTAGTTCTTGGATTAGATCTTCGTATCTTATTATAAGTTCTGGTATTAGATCTTCGTGTCTTATTATTAGTTATTAAAAATTTATTAAATCATCGTGCATGATTATTAGTTCTGATATTAGATCTTGGTATCTGATTAGTAGTTCTGGTATTATATCCTCGTATCTGATTATTAGTTCTGGTATTAGAACTTTCAGCATTTAAGAAACAAGTAATATAAAAAAATTTTTAAAGTCAATTCCTACTTTTTTTCATTTTATTGCAGAAAGTCCTTTATAAATAATTTTCATTCATTGTTTTTAATTTATATGGCGCCATCTATTGGCAGATATATGCAACTTAAATCTAAAAAACACTAAAATTAATTAATTACATTTAATTACTGAATTACTATTTGAAAACCCTGTATTAACATCCAGTGTCATCCATTACAATTTCAAAAAAAAATTGTATTTGAAGTGGAGTGGATGAATAAAAGTGTTTTATTAACGATTGAAAATTTGAACAAGATATATATAGGGAGAGTGTGAGCTAATAGAAGGAATTGAGAAAAGACAGAAAGAATTCTTTAAATTGTTTTTAAGCTTATACTAAATTCTATGACTGCAAATGCATTTTTTTTTTAATTAATTGCATTTTTTTTCTACGCTATTTGTTTCAGTTGTTCCAGATCCTGTTGGTCTTCTTGACTGTGTAGAAAATAAAGTCACCTTGCCAGTAAGTTCGAAATACTTTTGATTTAAGATGATGTTTTATTTTATTGTTTAAGTAACTGTGGCATTTGATAAGATAATTTAAAGCAATTTCAAAGCAGATGAAGTTTTTTTTTTTGTGTGTATAAAAAGATTATACATTTAAATCAATAAAAGTAATACTTTTAAATTAATGAAACGATGTAATATAGATGGTTCTTAAAATAAGTATTAGCTCCATCTATTTAATGCAGCATATACTTTAAAAAAGCTTAAGTTATAGTCTCATTAATTCATTTAAAACTAGAAATATCCAATTTATTACCAATCCCCGTGGTAATATTAAAGTTATGTCTATGTAATGAATATTGGATAGTAGTTTTTATATAGTGTACAGAATATAGTTTTTATATGGTGTACAGATAGATACTTAACAGATTCAGCGTTATCCAGGATGCACCCTGAGGATCATAATTTCAATTATTGACAATGAAAAGTAAGTGCGATATACGGCGCCCTTGGTTAATAAATTGTAACTTTGGCGCTCTCTCTTCGGTGAGAGTTGACATAAATATTGATATTAAAGCAGAGGAAGTCAAGATTGAGAAATAATTTCGCACTAGTAGGAATATTGAGTGCTTTAAATTGAATTTTGTTAGAGTTAAATAAATTTTCATTGTCATTATTAGTCATTATTAGTTACTACTAGTATTATTGTTAATTAGTAATAGTCTAATTGCGAATCGCGTGAAAGGATGAACATCCCATTTAACAGCAGAAAAGGATGAATTCATTACTTGCAGGGTATTTGTCAGATATACGCGGCACAAAGCGGATTTAAAAGAAATATATTATACTATCTAATTTATTAGATTATAATAGTTTTATAAAATATTAAACTAAAAATTTAAAAACTTAAAGAAAATGATTAGTTTTATAAAAGTATAGCATTTTTTTCATCTAACTTTTTTATTTTTTATTTTCTTTTATTATTTTCATCTAATTTTTCTTTTATTATTTGGAATTTAAAATTTTTATTTTTAAAAATTGAAATTCCTCCAAAATTACATTTTCTCCCTATGACGCCGTTCTTTTTGATTCCGTCTGATATGGCCACTCGTCCATTTCTCACACTATCAATGATCTGGGGCCCCTAGTGGCTAGCGCTCGGTGTCACAGGTTTCAGATTCGAGTCCCGGCGATGCCATGAGATGTTTGTGGTGGTTCGGAATCCACTTTAAACCGTAGGTTCCGGTCTAATATGGCTGAAGAGCGTTGGGCGTAGTGTTGACAACCCTATCACGTAAAAAAGATAAGCATCTCCTGTCTCGAAATCTGCCAGCAGCAGATGGCCTTAGCCCAACATGGGGCTGTAGCGCCACTGATGATGATCAGTGATCTGATTATACTATTGTTGATTAGTTTAACAGAAAAAACACATTGCAGTAAGCTTTATCTTTATATGCTGTGTAGAATGGCGGTTTATAAGTATGTATCATTGTATTCATTGTTTCTTCCTCATTAATAAAACAATCATCAATAATCAAAAATAAAATTGTTGATTAGAAAGGAAACAAGTTCTTTCTATCTTAAAATAATAATTTATAATTTTATATGCTAGATAATGTGCATGGGAAGTTACAAGTGTTAATTTGCAATCACTCAATCTTTTAGTATTTAACAAGCTGGGTCGACTGCACCAACAGCCTCGGAGAAAATGTGAGGACCTCGGCGGACATCATCAACTATCGCTGCAAGAGTGTCTGGGAAGGAAAAGGAGTCATCCCGGTGAGCAACAGCATTCTAGAAAAAAAGTTACATTTCTATCAAAATATTTTTCTTTGCGTAAGAACGATGCTTGTTAATCATACTCTTATGATACGAGTAGGATTTCTTTTCATATACATGTATGATTTTTTATACAAGTCTAATTTATTTTTCTATACATGTATGATTTTCTATAAGAGTATGATTTCTTTTTATATGCATATTTGAATTTCTATAAGAGTATTTTTTTATACTATATTTTCTATACTAGGATTTTTTTTTATACATGTATGATATTTTAAACAGTATGATTTATTTTTCTATACATGTATGATTTTCTATAAGAATATGATTTCTTTTCCCATGCATGTATGATTTACTATACAGTTAAGATTTTTTATACATGTATGATTTTCAATAACATTATGATTTCTTTTCATATACATGTATGATTTTCTATAAGAATATGATTTCTTTTTCTATATGAGTATGATTTATTTTTTTATACATATTTATTTACATCTTGTAGTAAAAACGTAAAAGATATTGCGTGAACAAAGTTGCAATTTAGCAAGACACAAAAATTTAAGTATCGAAATATGACATAATATTGAAAATATTCCATCTCACATTTTCTGTCTTTATATAAATGACATGTTGTTGCTATTTATAAACATAATTCACCACTTAGACAGCGAGTATGTAGCAGATTCAACATTCACCAAAGCTTCACTACAGTGACACTTTGGTGACTACAACATTTTAAAACGAATATACCCAAAGCCACGCATTTAAGGTTGCCATCGCTAATTACGAAGATGACTCGCGAGATAACCGTTTGTTTCCGATATAAAATAACAAAAAAATTAGAACTTCGAAATAATATTTATTGCAAGTGTTTTAAACACGCTTTTATAAAGTAACTAGCAGAACCCAACATACGTTGTCCTGACAAAAAAAAAAAAAAAAAAAAAAATTGTAGAAAATTACATATCGCGAGTATATTTCTCCATGTTCCATCCAATATATGAGCATACTCATTTTCATGGATATCGTTTGAACGGCATATAAAATGAAATGCTGCAGCGCCATCTGTTTGCAAGTCACAACAAAGTGGATAGCGCGAACCTATTTTCCATACTCGAATACATATTGTTACCAATTTTACGGTATAGAAGTTGATAGACTGCAGCACCCTCTGGTGGCAACTTACAACAACGGAATAGCATAAAAACATCTCTCCATGTCTTGTCAAACACACACAAAAATTTCTTCGAAATCGGTCGAGACATTTAGGAGGATTTCAGTGACAAACACACATAAGAACCCGATTGCAATGCCACCTACCGGGTTCATTTGGGAATCTAAACCATCCAGGGACCCACTCAAACACACACAAAAATTTCATCAAAATCTGCCCAGCCTTTTTGGGGAGTTCAGTGACAAACACATGTAAAGAAGAATTATATATATATATATAAAGATAATATTTTAATGCTCTCCATCCATTGCAGGAAGTATTCTATATTAAAGACTGTGTCATAGAAAAAACTGGACTGCCAGCGAAAAATGTATCTGCTGAAGTACTGGGAGCGTACAAGGTAAAAAGCTAACTTTTTTAACTTGTTAATGGAAAAAATGTTAACTTGTAAAAATGTTAATGAATATTTACTTAATAGTATGGATTAGACGAAAGTAAAATAATTTTTGGTAACAAAAGAATCTTTTCAATTAATTTTCTTTTAACAGAGCTACAGCATGATGCAGGCCAAAGTTATATTTAATGTTTTAGTCTGTTTAGTTTCTATTCAGTCACTCCATTCTATAAAACTATATGTCAAACAAATAATGACTAATGCCACAAGCTAATAATGCCACAAGTTACAAATTCAAGATGGGATTAGGTCAAAGCGTTGGAAGTTGAAGATCTTTTAGCAATACCCAGCAATCCGCGACGGCCTGCTGTCGCCCAGCTCCCACTTCTGACTGGCCATGACTGTCTAGCAGAACATCTCCATCGCATTAAAATCTTTTCGAACCCTGGCTGCCCCTATGTGGTTCAGCAGACCCAATGAACAGAGACCACCTCCAATGATGTGTGGTACTTGACGGCGACTCGGAGACAGCGCTTTACTGGCGTGCGAGAGAACTCTTAAGGCAATGACTTCGGTCATCTTTGCATTTTCTGGACGTTTATTTTTTTGTATTTTTTCCTTGTTATTATTGTTGACTTCCCTTTATATTTCTGAGATTTAATTTATTTGCATAGGAATGTGAGTACTCCCAATGTTCAAGGTCAGCAAAGATCACTGCCTCTAACTCAAGGAGGAATAAAAACAGCACCCATTCAACAGCAGCAAATAAACACATTAGGTAAGAACTGATATGAATTTAGACGCTATTAATATTCTCTTTGATGTTATATTGAATTTAATGTTGAGCATTTTTAAAAGTTGCGAATTCCGTCTCCTACTTGCTTACCTCTCAAACCTCTGTAGTTTTTATTTAATCAAGTGCTTCAATGAATGATGCTAATGTTAAGGATTCTGTTAATGATAGGCTATCCTGCGATTATTTTTCACTCACAACAACTTATCATTTTAGTAGATTTATTATTTACATACATATTATCCTTATGCATTATTAACTATGTAATTTTAGATCTTTTATTACGATCAGTATCATCACTTACACTACAATCCGTGGTGAATCAAGGCCTGCCTGATAATACTTTCCCAATTGTAGCCTTATAACCATGCTTTCTCCTACATTGTGGGGCCTGAATGGCCGGAGTGGCTGGCGCTCGGTACCACAGGTTTCGGGTTCGAGTCCCGACGGGGCCATGGATGTTTGTAGTGGTTCGGAATCCACTTTAAACTGTAGGTCCCGGTCTGTTTAGCCTAAAAGTGTGCACAAGATGACCGTAGAGCGACCAACCAAACCTACACATTGGAAAGAGCGATCTCTGTGGCTTTCAAGAGAAATGGTCAGTTGGCCTACAGACTCTTCCCTAAGAGAAGTGCAGCACAACTTGCGCTCGAGCTGAGAAACGTTTTTTTTACAGCCTCATACCTACTCCAAGATTCCAAAAATGAGTCGTTTCTTTTTAATGGATAAGATTGTCAGCCCTATGCCCCAGTGCTCTACAGTCATATTAGACAGGGACCCACTATTTAAAGTGGATTCTGAATTACTACAAACATTCATGGCACCTCCAGGACTCGAACCCGAAACCTGTGACCACCAGCGCCAGAGCACTAATCACTCGGCCATCAGGCCCTCCACAAATATTAATGCCTTAGAAAAAAAAATTAAAAATTTATGTCGATAGCATTCATAGCAGAACTTGATCACAAACCTTCAATGGATTGCACAACTTTAACGAATAGATTTTGATTTTCCACGGGCCTTCAATACCATCACTAGATAGTCTTTTTAGGAGTGATGATCGCGTGATTAGCGTTCTGGCGATCGGTGCCACAGGTTTCGGATTCGAGACCCGGCGGTACCATGGATATTTGTACTGGTTCGGAATTCACTGTAAACAGTAGTTCTCAGTTTAACGTGACTGTAAAGCGTTGGACATAGAGATGACAACCCTACCCCATAAAAGAAAACGTCCTCTGTCGTGAAATTTACCAGTAGGCAGACGCCCTTGGCCCACCACGGAAATAGAAGATAGTTTTTTAAATCCGTTGTCTATATAATCAGTGCGCAACTCTAAACATTCTAATTTCCTCCCACCTATTAAATGTGATTTAATAGGTGGATTAAATAGATATTGGATATATATATTATTAAATAGATTTAATAGATATTGGATAGGTGGATTTAATAGTGTGATTTATAGTATTCTACTTTTCCTTCACACCTCTATAACAACCTCAATCTCAACGGTACAATCATTCGATTAAAGTACAGTCATAGCTGTATCAGTATTGTACTTCTAATCTTGGTTTATCTTTTTCGAAATGGAGGCGATTGGTTTCCATTTCTGAATTTTTCGGCAAACTTGCGCCATAAGGGGGAAAAAAAGTGAGGATTAAAAAGTTTCAACAACAAAGCATTTTAGTAGAAAAATGATGTTTGGTTTGTCACTCTAAGATAATTTTTTCCACTTTGGGTTAATTTGACCGGGACCTACAGTTTAACGTGGATTCCAACCGGAGGATTCGAACCGGAACCCTGTGGTATCAACGACCAGAGGACTAGCCAATTGGCCATCAGACCGCAGAAAACTTATGTTGCCGTTATAAAATGGCTTATAACATTTAAACATGTTTTTCAATATTAATCTTTAAAAAAAAAAATAAAAAATATTAGCTACTGAAAACAGTTGACTAATATAAAAATCTGGATTACAATATATGTGGAATGATTTAAAATTTTATTTTCAAGGACAACAAAGACCAGTACTCCAAATTCAACCCATATCTCTGTCTCAGGGTGGAGTAAAAACAGCCCCAATTCAACAGCAGGTCAACATATTAGGTAAGAACCAGCAAGACGATATATCAAATTAGTTACTAGAAATATCAAGTGTCTAGAAAAATTTAGCACAAATACTTAGTACTAGGGATATATAAATTCCAAATGAGCTTCTAAAGAGATATTTATCACCAAAAACCTTACCATGATTTTTCAGGGTGAGCAAATAAAATACTTTTTTACAATGTAAAATTAAAGACTTGCAAAAATTGAAATATTTGTAAAAGTGTAAAATCATAATTTCTTTTCTACAGTTGTTTCTGTAATTCTAAATCAACAATATATACAACTATGGCAGGTAATAAATTGATATCCTCTATTAGACAACAAGAAGAGATATCAATAATCTCTACAGATAAAAAATACAGTCATACAAGTCGGTACTAAAATCTAATAGAAATATTTTTCTTATTGATATAAATTAATTACATGTTTTGCGGAAAGAGAGACCATTATCCTGATGATTTCTTTGAAATCGAGCAACATAGATTGAAAGTGTTAAAAAGTTTACTTACCTGGAATTTGAGATAGAATACCAAAATGAAATCAGCCCCCGAGATCCGAATGAGAATTATTGCTGCCTATTTGGTCTTAGAAACCAATTAGATCCCACCTGATTAAAAGAAGAACTAAAATTTTACTGTACAAAACTCTCATAAGATCAGTATTAACATATGCGTCTGAAACATGATCACTAACAGCAAGAGAAGAGAGAAAATGTTGGCAACTTTTGAAAGAAAGTGCTACGAACTTATTTTTGGTGGACAGTGGAAATTGGCGAAGAAGATACATTTTTGAACGTTACAAACTTTTTAGAGATAATGACATTCTAAAATTTATTAAACTGAACAGAATGAGATGGGCCGGTCATCTCATGAGAATGGAAAGTGATAGAGCTGCTTTGAAGGTTTTTCAATGCAATCTCTTTTGAACAGCGACCAAGGGGAGAAGACCAAAAAAGAGATGGGTCGACTGTTTAGATTCTGATTTGAATGTTATTAAGATCAAAAACTAGGAGGTCCACGACCAAGAGGAGAACAGCCTGGCTGGATCTTTTAAAGAAGGCCCACAACGGGCTGTCGAGCCAGTTATGATGATGATGATATAAATTAGTAACATAGAAAATATTCTGTGCATAAAGCCTTCATTACAAAATTATCTCTGGGCATATTTTTTATAATTTCTTTTAATTTGGTATTCAATTAATACCATGAAAAAATAACACATAAGTGCATACACAAATACATATATATAAGTAAAAAATATCTGATTTGTAATGCTAACTAATAAGATTCAAAACACTTTGTCTGTTGAATGTTTCTTGCTCATGAAATAAAGAAATGTTTCATATTTAAAAGGTACTCAAAGGCCACTACCACAACCTCAATCTGTATCTCTACTTCAAGGAGGAGTAAAAACCATCCCTATTCAGCAACAGCAAATTGTCTCATCAGGTGAGAATTGCAATCAACAATTAAAAAAAAAAAATACTTTGAATACGAAATTTCTTAAATTAATCAATAAAAGGTTTATTTTAATTTTGCAATCGGTTAATTTAACTTCTGAATTCTTAAATCTCACACTCATTTGAAGTGATGGCATTCCGCCTCACCTTCTGCTGCTGCCATTATGAAATCTTTGATTAATTCGCCGTCAGTAAGTAGTTTCTCAGGTTTCGCTATGGGATGAACCACACGGAAACTAGCCCCATCTGCTGCTTTTATTAATTTTTACCTACTTCCTTAAACAAAAATGCTGGGATTTCAATCCGCCATTTTTCAAAAGACTGATATTTTTATAACAGAAAGTTATCTGTAAATTTAAAGTATTTCTGAGAATGTTTAGTCTCACAGTGAAGTTTTATATTGCATTTTTTGCAGACTGATGTTGTTTCATTGCAAATTATACACATTACCTTATTAGTCGATTCTATCGCAAAATATCGATATTCCATTGTTCTTCAAATGTTCTGCACTCACGTTCAAAAGAAAACGATAGATGTTTCTTTTCCATATATATATATTTTATATATATATACATATATATACCATATGTCTAATGGTATATATATTTATATATATATATACCATTAGACACAAAAAGGCATGTAACTTAACAAAGTAACGCACTTGTTGCTCTGAATTCAACCTCTCATTTGTCGCGGCCTAATGGTCAACTGGTTAGAGCTCTGCTCTTTGGTAACCCAGGCTTCAGATTCGAATTATGGTGGCGGCATGGATGTTTGGAAGTGGTTCGGAATCCACGTTAATCTGTAGGTCCTGGTCTTGTTAGCCTAAAGCGTGCACAAGATGACCGTAGAGAGACAAAACAAAACAAACTATTTGTGTCAAATATTTATACCACTCATCCTCGGAACATATTCGAATCTTCCAGACAAGAGATCACGCAACAAAACAGTTCCAGAACACGCTCTAGTTCTACTACTCGCTACAAAATAACTCGTTGTATACTTCGATTAAACCAAGCGCAATTAAGATTTTTGCGTAATTCCACCGCTCTCCGGAAGTTGACGTTGTACTATTACAGCTCAAGATGGCATCTACATTGCAGAACATATTCTTGACACTTGCCCCTGCAAGTACCAACCAACCAAATAAATTGCAAACTGTTGAGACTCCATCTCCCTTCACCCGTGCTGTATATACCTTACTCGATAGCTAATTAAAAAACGAAAATATGTATGTAATTCAATACAGTCTGTTGGTATGATTAGCTAGCTAAGTCTTGGTCCTAAGATTTAGTATAGAAGTCAGTGGGGTCCTTAGGATATACAGTTTGGAAGATTTTTATGAAAGAAAGAAAGGATTCCATGAGAGGAGGAGTTAAGAACCTACGACAGACCGACTTTCTATAAAATGTTCAAGAATTAATCGGAAGATAATTATTTTCATTTAATACATTTTTTCACTTCGTGTACTAAATGGTCATTTAAAAAAAGTAATTTTTTTTAATGATTCAAACATGGTAACTTTTTATCGGATGTCGTATACCAGAATAACATATTTACTACTATAGTGTGCAGGTTGAAAATTGGGTGTGGTTGGATTGAGATACTTCAGGCATAGGTTGGATGTTTTTATCACAGTTTTATTTACACAGAACACACACATAAAATTAGAGAACAAACAATATTTAAGACAGATAAGGACAAATTCGTGGAAGGATTCCACTTCTAGGCCAAAATACGCTCAGGATGCACAAAATAAGCTTCCTCTCAGGTGAAAGTCTGTAAGCCAACTGACCATTTCTCCTGAATGCAAAAGAGGGCGCTTTTGTTTTTTTGCAGGGAAAGAATGGTTACACTAATAAATATATTTTTTTACTCTAGTATATTCTATTGATTTATAATTAAAAAGTAACAGTATTTAAAAATATAGTCAAATTGTGTTAAAAAACTGAAATATGCAAGGTCCAAAATGAGAATCTGTGTCTGGAAATGTCCACTCATATTGTTGTTGTTGTCGTCGTATCCCTCTTGGAAGGAGGGCGACAGCTTCTGTTTTTGATGGAGCACCCCTAGGTAGAAGTCTGTAGGTAGTAGGTATTGCGGGAAGGACTTTTAGTGGGTAACTACCCCGCATTTGTATATCGTATGGGAGAAAACTCTCACCAGGTAATCCGACTCACGCGGCAAGATGCTGAATATCACAAACGCCATCCAGTCTCTTCGTTTTTGAAACAGTATTTACAACAAGGCCAGGACTGACTGGACCTCAATCCTAATGCTCACCAGCGGCGCACATTGCCACTGAGCCGCGCATCTCCACTCCATAGATAAAAACGTTGAATTTGTCACTTTAATTCGATCGTTCAGATTCTGGTGGCCAGTTAAATCAGGGCGATTTTCATTATTTTTGAAATTATTTAAAGAAACCAAATGAAAGTCCATACCGTATATATAACAAAGAAAAGCATCAACAATATTAAAAAATTCTTCAATTTCTATAAGGCCACTTTAAGAAGGTTCACATGCTTTTAGTATAAGAGTTTGAATGTAGATCACATTAGTTAGAATTCATAACAACTGAAGTACCGAACTGAATTTACCTGTTAATTCAAGCTATATTTTAGCCAACCAATTTAATTTTTCACTTTTGAAATATAAATAAATATGTTTTTGCCATTATTAGGTCCAGCAGTTGGATACGGTCAACAACAACCCATTCCACGGCCACTACCTCAACAGCAACCATTCTCCCAACAATACTTTGTCATTTATCCAAGACCACCACTACCAGGTCAACAATTAACAACATATCCCAACCAAGCAAATGGACAACTATCCTACGTACCTCAATCACCGCAAGTATATCAACAACAAGTACCTGTTTCTTTTGAAACGCAACAACAGATTCCAATTTCTTCGTTTGTGCCACAAGTTCAACAACAAGCAATTGTGCAACAGCCAATACAAGTTTATCAACAGGCCATTGATACAACCTCATCAATTAAAACTCTGCAACCAGCACCAAGTGGGCCTTATTCTTATCAATTCCAAATTCGACATTCATAGAATTTTTTTTTAAATGTACATTTAATGGATATCAGATTTTCGATACTTAACCCAAAATATTTACTTTTAATGGAATTGATTTAAATAAGTTCAAACTGCATATTTTATATAAAAATATGACTTGTTTTGTATGAAAAACCGTTTTTGAAATAAAAAAAATTGTCACTAAAATTGTCAAAAAAATTGCTTGTATCATTTTTATTTCAGAATATTTTATATCATTTTTAAAATATAACACATTTATGCATAAGATAAAATGAAACTTTGAAAAAAAAAAAAAAAAAAAAAAAAAAATCAGTTTTTACTTCAATCATAAGACTGATGCTCATAAATTATACATTTATTTAAAAAATATCATCAGTGGCCTAACTGTCACTAGGTGCCACAGGTTTCGAATTCAAGTCCAGACGGTGCCATGGATGTTTGTAGTGGTTCGGAATCCACTTTAATCCGCAGGTCCCTGCCTAATATAACTGTAAAGCATTGGGCCTACGACTGACAACCCTACCCCGCCAAAAAAAAAAAAACATCTCATTCTCGAAATCTGACAGTAGGCAGACGGCTTTGATCCACCATGGGGCTGTTGCGTCAACGAAAAAAATTAGAGATAAAAAAAAAAGGCTATTTCTTAATTATGGAGTTTATATTTGATGCATTTTTAAATTAGTCTTAAGAGTTTAGAAACTCTTAAAACTTAATATAGACATTTTTATCTTAAAGAAATGACTCGACAAACTCAGCAATGAGAGGTAGAATTTCCAAAAATTTCTTTTAACTACTGCAGAGTTTTCGAGCTATCGAACAACGCAAAATTTTTGGGAAAATGATTTGCAACCTGCGTAAATCGGCTCTTCATGCTGGAACGTCCTAAGCTTCTAAAAAGTTCTATTATTTCCCACCGCCTTTATCCTTGATCTCAGCCTTAAAGTCACACTGAATTGTATGCAATCCATAGGCTCCGACGTCTAAGTACTTAGAGTTATCCATTGACAATTTAAAAAAAAAAAAAATTTAAGTCCTTAACAGTTGGGCTGACACATAGATGGCGCTACTAGTATTAAATCCATATGCTGTTTAGTTACCCCTAACCTTCAAAAGACACGTGTATAAATTTGACAGCTGTTGCACTATTAGTATGTGAGTTATAGCATTTTTAGTGAAGCAACTTTTGTTTGTTTGAAAAAAAAGGAATTTCGTGTGTTAATAAAGCATTGCTTTGTGGCGAAAAAAAAAAAAAAAAAATACTATTGAAGGCAAGGCTTGGTTTGATAAACATTATTCGGACTTTTGCATCAGGAAAATCAACCGTAGAGAAGAGGTTTGCTAAATTTAAACGAGGCGAAATGAGCACCGAGGACGATGAACGCAGTGGACGCCATAAAGAGGCTGTTACCGACGAAAACATCAAAACAGTCCACAAAACAATTTCTGATAACCGTAAAGTGAAATTGATTGAGATAGCTGAGACCCTAAAGATATCAAAGGAACGTGTTCGACATATCGTGAATGAATATTTGCATATGCAAAAGCTCTGTTCAAAGTGGGTGCCGCGCAGAGCTCACAATCGACCAAAAACAACAACGAATTGATGATTCTAAGCAGTGTTTGGAGCTGTTCCATCGTAATAAACCCGAATATTTTACGTTGATATGTGACAATGGATGAAACATGGCTCCATCATTTCACACCGGAGTCCATTCGACAGTCAGCCGAGTGGACTGCACGTGATGAACACTAAAAATGCTGTAACTCACATGCTAATAGTGCAATAGCTGTCAAATTTATACACGTGTCTTTTGAAGGTTAGGGCTAACTAAAAATCATATGGATTTAATACTAGTAGCGCCATCTATTTGTCAGCCTATTAACTTTTCAGTCCACCTGTTAGATATCTGTACTATTTTTTTTTTTTTTTTTTTTTTTTTCAGATCAATAGATAGGATGGTAAAGCATCCTTGAAATTTTCCAGCAAATCTTTAGTACAAGAATATTGTAAAAATATACATCTTAAGCAGCTTGTAACAACTTGATTTTTGTCATTACAGAATCTTAATCTTTATATGCATCTATTGCTTCTGTGAAATTTTTATTTAGTGGCTGGTCAAATCCTACTGTTAAATATTGGCAATTTTTATATTTGTTGTTGACTAATCCTCAGTGTCCTGCAGCGAGGGACGGACAACCCATGACTAATCTACTCATGGATGGAAGGAAAGGGGGCAGCTTCTGTTGTGATGGACCACCAGTTGGTAGAAGTCTGACTTGGCTCCGTGATGCTCTTTACTGTCAAATGAGACCGGGACCTGCGGCTTAAAAAGATTCGAACCACTACAAACATCCATAGCACCGCCAGGACTCGAACCCGAAACCTGTGGCACCGAGCGCCCATACACTCGGCCATTCAGGCCTGGCAATTTTATATTCTTCACGAAACTGATTAGAAAAATATGGAGCAAGTCCATATATGCTAAAATAAGCAATTGTTTAAAGTAGAGTCATTTTTTTTTAACAATATAGCTAATGATTTTTAAAAGGGGTAAACATGTTGAATTTGATCTAAATGATGAGTGTTTTGGTACACAGTATAAAGTCCATAAAATTTCTGCCTCAATGACATTTGCAGATTAAAAAAATTATTTTCGCCTTTTTGAAGTAGATGGACTATTATTCAATAATATACTTTGCGATGTTCCGCGTGTCTAGTTTTTGCATGCAATACAATGGCACAGGATTATATACATATTTTTATGCATACATAAATTTTTTTTTGCGTATATGTGAAAACGGCACTGAATTTCCATAATTTAGCAACTTTTCTTCAGTTTGGCTCTGTAATTTTTTATTTTGAAATTTAAATTTTTCCATCATACTTTTATACTTTTTTTTTTTTTTTTTTTTGCTGTTCATTTCAGATCTTTAAGAAAATATCAAATTTTTTGTAAAATTGATTAACATATGAGCTAAACAATAACTCGGTACATGAGATACATTTACAAATTGTTATTATATTGAGAAACAAAGTTGCACATGAGGCTTTATTCATGCAATAATGTGTGTCATTCCAGAATAGATAAGCAGATATAACTTTCTACTTCTAGTACTTGTGTGTTTAACACCCATTAGTTGATGAAATAAGAAACACAAGCAGGTGTATAATACCCATAATCAGGTGGTTTTTAAAAACAATCACCATTAACTATACTTCAGATAATAAGCATGGCAAAAAAAAGTGTAGTTAAACTACAAAATTTTTTTAAATACTATATAATAAGTGCACCATAAAAATTAAATGAATGAAAAATATTTTATACACAAATTTATTCTAAAAAAATAAAACAGATAATTAAAATCATGACATGAGTAATTAAACACAAATTTAAAAACAAGATGTACTTGAATTTCACTTAAAATGAGCACTAAAATTTATAGTAAAACTTTGTGTGCTTCAATTTAAAATACAATGCTGCATGTATAAAATACAGTAATAGAAAAGCATATCTACCCAATGAAAGAAGGGTATAAAGATCTTGGTATGAGAGCGAACGTTTGCAATGCGCACTCAAGCTCTTTTTATGTCCAAATGCTTTACTGCATATGTCACAAATATACGGTTTCTCTCCTGTATGAGTAAGGTAATGTAGCTTTAACTTATTTTTTGCTACAAAATTCTTATCGCACATTTCACAAATATGGGGTTTTTCTTCTGTACGAGTATGATAATGTCTTTTAATGCATATTTCCGTGAAAACGTTTTATTGCATATTTCACAAATATAGGGTCTTTCATTTGTATGAATACGGTAATGTTGCTGTAAATAACCCTTGACTGAAAACCTTTACCCTCAAGTTTCACAATTGTAAGGCTTTTCTTCTGTATGAGTACGATAATGGGCTTTTTAACTGAATTTTCTGTGAAAAACCTTTATTGCACATTTCACATATATAGGGTTTTTTTTTTGTATGAATACGGCAATGTCGCTGTAAATGATCTTTGACTGAAAATTCCTTATTTCACAAATATAGGGTTATTCTTTTGCATGAATACGGTAATGTCTCCATAAATCACTTTTAAAGTTTATGTGATCCAATTTAAAATACAATGTTGCTTGTATAAAATATAGTATTAGAAAAGCACATCTACTCAATGAAAGAAGGGTCTAAAGATTTTGGTATGAGTGCCAACGTTTGCAATGCACATTCCAGCTCATTTTATGTCCAAATGCTTTACTGCATATATCACACACATAGGGTTTCTCTCCCGTATGAGTACGGTAATGTTGCTGTAAAAGCATCTTTGACTGAAAACCTTTTTTACAGCACGTTTCACAAACGTAGGGTTTCTCTCCCGTATGAGTACGGTAATGTAGATTTAACTTATTTTTTACTGCAAAACCCTTACCGCACATTTCACAAATATAGGGTTTTTCTTTTGTATGTGTAAGGTAATGTCGCTTTAAACAACTTATGCTTGAAAAACCTTTATTGCACATTTCACAAATATAGGGTTTTTCTCCCGTATGAGTACGGTAATGTCGCTTTAAACAACTTATGTTTGAAAAACCTTTATTGCACATTTCACAAATATAGGGTTTTTCTTTTGTATGTGTACGATAATGTTGCTTTAAACAAGTTCTGTCTGAAAACCTTTATTGCACATTTCACAAATATAGGGTTTTTCTCCCGTATGAGTACGGTAATGTCGCTGTAAATTATCTTTGATTGAAAATCCTCTATTGCACATTTCACAAACATAGGGTTTTTCTTCTGTATGTGTACGGTAATGTCGCTTTAAACAAGTTTTGTCTGAAAAACCTTTATTGCACATTTCACAAACATAAGGTTTTTCTTTTGTATGAATACGGTAATGTCGTTTTAAAGTGCATTTGACTGAAAAACCTTTATTGCACATTTCACAAATATAGCGTTTTTTTTTTGTATGTGTACGGTAATGTCGCTTTAAACAAGTTTTGTCTGAAAAACCTTTATTGCACATTTCACAAATATAGTGTTTTTCTTTTGTATGTGTACGGTAATTTTGCTTTAAACAAGTTTTGTCTGAAAACCTTTATTGCACATTTCACAAATATAGATTTTTCTTCTGTATGTGTACGGTAATGTCGCTTTAAACAACATTTGTCTGAAAAACCATTATCGCACATTTCATGAATATAGAGTTTCACATCAGGATTTTTCTTCCGTATGAGTATGATAATGGTTTTTTAATGTATCTTCCCGTGAAAACGTTTTACTGCAATTTCCACATATAGGATTTTTTTCTGTATGAGTATGATAATGGATTTTTTTTGAAGTATCTTTCCGTACAAAATACTTAAAAAAATAAGATCTTTCCTTCATATGAATTCGATAGTGTATCTTTAAGTTATGCTTATTTGTTATGCTAAGTTATTATTATTAGTTAACTTCTTGTGCACAAAAGCTTTACTTTTTATAAACGACAGGTATGATGCTTTTTGTGGGCAAGAGATTGCTTACTAAGATGAGTCGTTGAAAATATTTTGTCGTAAAACATCGCACATTTCCATGACCATTGCTCTGCAGCAAAATCTTTTGCAAAAGCAACTTGAGCTAAGAATATTTCTCAGTACCCTCAAATTATGCTCATGACGAATATTTTAATTGTAAAGTACTTTGAACTGCTATCTTTAAATGAAATTTTTCAGACTACCTCCTTTATGAAAAATTAAAAATGACAATTCCAAAATTTGACTTAATCAATTCTTGGATATATATCGAACACAGTTTCTTCAATCCAAAAGAGGAATATTCTATAAATACTGATCTTTTCCCATTAAAAATCTATCATTAACTCTGTCAAGGCGCTATTAGTTTTAAAAAATCCTGTAAAGTAATAAAAAAAACACTACAGATTTGAATTACATCTTCTACTTGATAGTATGGTTGCAGTTATGCTACAGGATTCCTTCTGTACGCACCAGATTCCTTAATCTAAAAGAGAAAATATTACTTAAGTAACTGTTTAAAAATATTAGCACTCACTTAACACTAATAAAAAAAAAAAAAAAAAGGACTATTTTAACAATTATATATATATATCCTTTACCCTGAGATAGTTTTGTTTGAAAAATCTACTAATGTTATCATTAAAAAGGAATTCAAACTCTTAAATTTTCATTCATTCCAAGTCTCTTTCATCAACAGCACAAGTGCATTTTGAGACTGAAAGCGATAATTTTGAAATCGAAGTTTCGATGACGACGAGATCTGGGAACATTTATTCTTCGTAAGTCAGCGCAAATGATGATCCCCGAATGGAATCCTACAATGGTATATCTGTTGATTTTAGTGCTGCAATATTTTAAGAAAAAAGAATGGATTTTGTGGAAAGAAAAAGAAATGCATAGAAAATCGACTATACATATAAGAGTGGCTTCTCTGTTTTTGGCAAAATTCAATATCAAATAAGACTTGCTAATAGTACTTGTCATGTGTAATGTACGCCACATTTCCAGAAATCTTGATATAAAAGATTATAGTTTCCCTTTCCAGATCATTCGTGTTCTGGATTTTAACTTGCTAAAAGGTCGTTTGCACCTTGTCTCAGATGTTAGCAAGAATCTTCTCTTGACTTTGAACTGAAATATATTGCCGTGAATACTATACTTGGACCATAAGAAATGTTGGAGCTGGAATTTATTCTACAGACTTTACATTATCTTATGCCTGTTGGAAGGCACTTTGACAACTTTGATTAGTGAAATAGTCCACATTTCTTTGGCCTTGGACAAAATAGAGCAGTGTGTAAAAAGAAATCGTCTTTTTGTTGATTTCATGCAGACAACTTATCATTGTGAATGTGAGATTTCAAGAAACTGCAAAGTAAAATAAATAGCCTGTTGAACACCGGGAAATTCATTGTTCTGCAGTGGATTCCAAGCCATTGCGGGATATCCCGAATGATGCAACTTGATCGTCCTTTGCGTCCTCCGTTTCAACCTGTATAGACAGAAGGTTTCCGAGGAACAGTGGAATTCCAATTCCAGTCAACACGATTTTCCAGTTCCTTGCCGAGAGCGGTCGGCGTGGCCTACTTCAAACTTGTCATGATTACATGATTACTTAAGTTACCTATTTAGAATAGGACAGGCTGCTACAAATATCTGCCTACTTTGCGACTATGGCGTGCCAATGACAGGAGAGCACCTCATCATATGCCCTACTGTTCTTACTTCTATCCCTCTTTGTGTTACTGTTAATGCCTTTTAATGATTGTTTTCTCTGCTGACTTGTGTTGCTCGTCGAATAATGGCCGAGAGGTCGTAGACGGGCATAGGATAAAAATAATAATAATAATTAATTTTAAATAATTTAAGAAAAATAAGAAATCGAAGAATTCACAAAAAAAAAAAAAAAAAAAAAAAAAAAAATCTTGCAGGATTTGAGAAGGAATTCTAATTATTGTCAGTACACTTCAACAGGGAGAGAGGTTTATTTTGCGCTGAGAATGTAAGGAAGATTCGCAGGTCACCTGAGTTAACAGGTATGTATCTGCATACCTGTCAGGTCAAGTATGTGTAAACAGGAAAAGTCGGTGCAGTCTCAACAGGATTTGATCCATCAGATAACTGAGGTAAGCAATTTTTGTTTATGTGTGGACAAATTTTTAATCCCTCTATATGAATTTCCTGAGTGGATAATTATTGCAAACAAGTAGAGGGCAAAAATGTTTCGCTGCATTAAGATCTTTCAGTCATCGGATATGAATAAGGAGAAAAGGTCTTGGACACAACGGAAGTTGATGAACTTAAAGATCCTGTGTGCTGAAGGGCATGAGTCGACTAGCCATGGACTGAAGGAGACCCTGATGAGCGCTATATCTTTCGATGTGTCTGTCCCAGGAGAAATGCATTTACCCACTAATATGACACAGGCTGCAGCTGAGTATCTTCAAGTAATGAAGATTCTGAAGCAAGGAGAAAGCTGCTGAGGAATCAGCTCTCACTGCAGCTATTTTTCGTTATAGCAACAAAACTCTGAATTGTATAATTGTATGGAAGGTCATTACTGGATTTTTAAGGTCATACAAATGCAGGTTATGGAAGGGCTAATATTTAACATTTTCATATCAGTATAGATTTGAAGTACTGGTACTAGGATCCTCTCTGCATGAGTTCAGAACCCACTCTCTGCATAGCACCACACAAGGCCAAATGCAATCTGATATTAAACATACAATGTGTATCCATTTGAAATGTTATGATGACAGCCACAAAAATCAATACCCATTGCAGCATTCCATACATGACTCAATTCATGCTGGTTATTACATTTCTCTGTGTGCAGTCCTTTCTCCAGTCTACTGTTATTGCCTTTACAAAGTTCATTTGAATACTTTCAATGCAATATGTACTTATAAATCTTGTAGATTTCATTTGTTGTGTGTCTTGGCCATTTCTTATGTCTTTGTTGGATCATATTAACAAATGGCAGTGCCTATTTTTGAAATAACTTTTAAATAAATCCCTTACCACAATAGTCAGTATACCCATTTTTGAACCAAATTTCAAAATCATCTTCTGACCAGAAGAAAAAAAAAATGTG
The DNA here is from genome assembly GCA_021605095.1 of Caerostris extrusa. Classification (NCBI taxonomy): domain Eukaryota; kingdom Metazoa; phylum Arthropoda; class Arachnida; order Araneae; family Araneidae; genus Caerostris; species Caerostris extrusa. The sequence goes on along the minus strand of BPLR01010668.1, from coordinate 80,604 downwards.
TTTTAAAATGAAAGCAAACAGCAATTGCAAAAAATGAAAACAAATTTCATTTTATTAAGGAACATTTATCAAAATTGATTAATTTACTTTAATATTTCACAACAATTTTAACTGTTTTTATTAACATAAAAAGGTTTCCCATCTCACAAGATATATATAACCTTTTAAAATAAGCACCTTTTGCCATGAAGGCAGAAGAAAGAGATGGCATTTGACCACTACAAATGATATTAATATATTTTTCAAAACCTTTAACATCCTAAATTTAAAAAAAAAAAAATTCTAAATTTTAATTTTTGTCCTGTCATGCGTTTCTAGTTTTCGTTCTTTATTCAATATAAAAGAAACAATCCCTTTCGAAAAAAGAGAAATGCTTTTGCAGCAGAATGTTAATTGTTGTGCATTTTTAAGAAAATTAAAATGTATTTTACAATTAAACCATAAATTTTACATATTTATATAACGATATTTGTTAATAATTTCACTTTGTATCAATTATATTTACTAAATTTGTATTTAAAAATATAATTTATTTACTACAATACAAAATTTTCACAATCTAATTTCAAGAATTTTTTTGACCGATTCAATAAAAATTTTTATTCCATATATTTATTTAACTTGTATTAAATGCATCATTCAGAGTATAACTTTAGTGAGAATCAATTGCCATCTAATCACAATATTTATATTTACTCTGATCGTTAAACCAACAAATTAAATACTTCTAATTAAACAATGGAAATATGACATGACAACATTTAAAGATATTTTTCAGACTCTAAATTTTTAAGTGAAAATGTAATTTAAATGTATCTTGATTTTATATTTTACAAATGTTTTTGGATGATTAGATGTTTGTTATTTGAATGTATCAAAACTAATTTTGAATATACTCATATATAAGTATAAATTTTAATACAACTTTCATGGAAAATTACAGCTTGTAGACAATTTCTGTAATATGAATTATTATCGTATGTTTTTCATATTGACAATAAATTTAAGTTGGTAACGATAATGATAATTTGCAAGTTAGTTTGGCACTTTGACACCTGATAGTTCAGTGTTGCATCAATTAACCAATATTCTTTATTATTTTAAAATTGATGTTGACAATAAATTATAAAAATAAGATTTGCTATAATTATCATAGCCTAATAAAAAGAAGAAATGAAATAGAAGAATAAAGCATACAAAATTTTCACTGATGTTATTCAAACATTTTTAAATGAATCAATAAATATTACATTTTAAGAGAAACAATATGATATTTCAACAGAATTATAGCAAAATACAAGTTTATATTAAAAACTAATTTTTAAATATACAATAAAATGTTTTAGAAAAGAAATGAGAATCATAAATCAAATTACTTTTTCCACCTATGGTACAAGTTTCCCAGCCAGCAAACTGTAAAGCTGTTTCTTTTCCAAATTGATACAGTTTACCATTCCAGTATGATCTGAATCGGAAAAAAAATAAAGCTTGAAAATGTTTGAACAAGAAGGCAAACACATTAAAAATATTCAAAAACAAACATTTATGCAGAAAGTAAATGTACAAATTAAAGCACTTAAATAATAATAATGAAAAAATTCTTACTTTTCCTTCATAAACGTGAATAAAAATACATTTAAATGATTGTTACAAATAAAAATAAAAATGAAAAACTCTAAAAGGGAGAAAATGATTAATTATAATAGACAGAAATTATGTTAAGAATCATCCTTTTAAAATCAATTGTTCTAATATATTCAAAAAAATAAAAAAAAATTTTAAATATGATAGTAAGAAATTCGTTTGTATTTCCTAAAACTATCATTTATTATATGCATATCTCATATAGCTATTTTTTGTTATCACATTATTTGCTACATACAAAACTTTTATATTTGAAAAATTGACTATAATTGTATAGCATTGAAGATTATTATTTATTTTAATTTATTACATAGGTAGCCAAGTCATGTAAACAATTTCATCAAAATTCTTAAAATATTTTCAATACTTGGAAAAAATTTTTAAGTATTTAAAAAACCATAATCTTTGAAGATTCCTGCTAATAGATATCTTGTGATCTTTACCTGATCATATAACACGTCTTTTATATATATTATTAACATTTTCTGAATAGTGAAGATCACTGCTGCCAAAATTAAAATTTATAATTTTACATATATTTTTTAACTATTTCTTTTAAAAATTTCTAACATTAAATGTTGATTTAAATCTAATAATATAAAACAACTATTTCATTATACACTTACTATTCATACAAAAATGACACATGAAATTACCAATAATGTAGAAGTCCTGATTAAAAAATTGTTTATAATTTTTTTTTTTTTTTTTTTGTCTACATAATTAATGTACACTATTAAAAATTTAGAAAATTTTCAAAGCAAAATATTTTTTTTTAGATGCATTTCAAATCAGAAATTAATGCACAATGCTATGATATATAGTAATTCCTAAACTCAGATTTTTTTTTATAAAAATATGATATTTTTAGGTATAATAAATACCATGTCCTCAGTGGTAATGATACCAGGATTTAAAAAAATCATTTCATTTAAAATGTTCATAGCTTTTATTCATATGATATTTCTCTGTTAAAACTTAAAGCCTTTTCCCAAGTGTATTAGTTCCCATGCTAAATTTGCTTTCAGGCTAATTAACTAATTATTATTTATTAATTAATTATTATTATTGTTGTTTATAATGATGTGTTAAAATCTAAATTCCTAATGATTAAATTCGCTTTATTAAATGTACTTGAAAAATAAATAATTCTTCAATATCTATAAATGCATCATTTAACTTTTTTTTAGCATAATGCACTAATTAGTTGCATACTAATTAAAAATAATTTTGATTATTTTCTATATGCCTGATATTGATTTCAAATTTCTCAATAAAGATAGCAAAATACTCACTTTTTCCTATATTTAACATGTTTATTGATACTTTCAAATTAATTTTACGAATATTTAATTGCTTAAAACAACAGGAGTTGTAAAATATTTATAACAATTAAAACTTTTAAACAATATTTAAAAATAAAACCAAGCAAATACAGTGAACAAATACAAATACTGCATAGAAAATAAATGCATCAAAAATTATATTTCTTACAGTAACTTGATTTAATTTTCTATTTTTAAACTTCATGTTACTTAGAAGTTTGTAATTAAGTTAAAATAATATTTAACTTTATTAAAAGATTGTAAATTTAACTATTTTCATGGAAAAAATACAAATTGTATTAAATTTTGAAGAAAATTTTTTTAATTTGATTTTTGTCTCACATACTCATAAGTTTATTATTTTCAAACTTGGCCTATAACAGTTAAATAATTCTTAATTTAAATCTTTTATTTAATTTAAATTTCCTATATGGTATAAAAAATATTAAGAAAAATTAAATTAATTACTAATTCTGCAACACATTCTTCCAATGAACAGAAAAAATTACAATTGCTTGGTGATAGTAGTGAAGATAATTTACATTGTTTACTCAATTATGACACCTGGTTTGTGTATTAATGACAATATTGCAAAGATAAATATCTAAAATTTCAATAAAATTTATTCACTATTAGGAATTTTGTATTTGTTTATGCATCCCAAAATTTGAATTAAAAAGTATTTTTTCAGTGCATTTAAAATAGTTTTCTCAGCCAAATCTTAAACAATAATACTTGTAAGTAAAACTATTTAGTTATTCCTCATTATAAAGGTCTTTGGTAATTATTTGCTAATCTGACATTTTTAATTGAGATGGATTTGGATTTAATAGCTATTTCAAAATTCAAAAATAATTTTTGCATAATTTTTTGTTTTTGATGATTTTTCGCAAATAAATATACTGCATTAAAACAATATATATAACATGCAAAACCTGTAATATGCTTTGACAACTTGTCACATTATAATACATGTAATCTAATTGAAATTCAGATGCACAGGCCAAATTTAATACAGAAGTCTAAATTAAAAGCTTCATTTTATTGCTCAACTAAATTGAGTGAAAATAATATTTCACTATCACTAAAGTTTTTTTAATGAAATCACATTTTTAATTTCAATTTTCCTAAGTTGTTTTAAATCCAAAACATATGAAACCTTATTGATATTGTTAACAGAATGCATTTATAACATATATAATATAAAAATTAAATTGGTAATCAACAAATTTTATAAGAATTGAAAATATATATATAAATAAATTTACTATTTTCCTACTTAAATCAATCTGCATTCTTGTTTTCAAACAAAGCAAAGATGAATTAAATCTCTTGCATAAGGTAAATAAATATACAAAAGGAGAAACGGGCGTCTGGGAGGAGGAATTGTGCACCCTACGCTTAGGGAAAAATAGGGAATTTTGCAGACAGGAATGGTGTGCACCGTTCCTCCCTGGGAAAGCACTCGCCGCACTCTATTCCTTCCCCGCACATTTCTAAGAATTGGTTACTCTGAAGATTTAGGAGGAACGCGCTCTGCACACTATTCCTGCTACAATGTTTTCAAGGAGAAAATATCTCGAAAAGATGAATTCTCACAGAAATATCTTAGATGTAAATTTCAAAGAAAGTTTCTGTTAGTAAAATAAGGCAGACTTTATGTTATAAATACATTTAAATTATATTTTCCTACGAAATTTATGCTACCAAAATAAATTTATATATGTTGAATGATGCAGTGTAATTAAAAAAAAAAAAAAAAAAATAGATAATTAAAATGCATTGGCTTTGAACTTTTGGCTAATTCCTAAGTAACATTTACTTTAACCTTTAACCATTTACTTTAATTATAATTTGTGTGTCTTTATAGTTAATATTTAAGAAGAATTGCAAGCTTTTAAAATTCCATATTTTTACATGGTGATGCAGTTTACAGAAGAATATATTTATGCATCATTTACAATCTTTTTAAATCATTATACTTTTTTCCTCCTATTTTTTATTCATATTTCCTTCATATATATTAAACTGATTATTATCAAATTATGATCTTTAATGGAGTATGAGAATTTATTAACTATTTTGATAACTAACTGATTGTGTAATGATTTAAAAAAAATATTTCATTACCTCACATGCTGTTGAAATTTTCATATTTTTATACTGGAATTCAATTTCTTGTACTCATTTATTTTATATTATATACAAATTGTTAAGTAACAATATTCCAGAAATTTTATAAAGAAATGTATGAAATATAATTTATTTAAAAGTTTATTCAGAAAGAGATGCTACTACACAAAATTTATATATCAGTGATTTTTTTCAATGTTTGTTTATATTATATTTACAAATACTGAGATCTGTATTTTGTTACTGTAATGAATATTTTTCATGTCAAAATTTTTATTTTTCAATACTAAAAAATTGTCGAGGAAAAAAAAAACATACGAGTCAAATGGAAAGAAATATTTACTGTTGAACAACTTTCATGCATAGGCCCGATTTCCCTATAGGCTAACTAGGCTTCAGCCTAAGGCCTACATTGAAATTGTTAGCAAAATTAGAATTACACTATTCTAAAATCAATAAACACTTAACAGAAAATAAGGAAAAAATCTTCTAATTTACTATTTCTTTTTAAATGTATATTTAGATCGAATCAATTCTGAAATAAAATAACTATTAACATAAAATTTAATATATTTTCTTTTTTGTGATCTTGATTGAATAAAGTTCCATTTTTGGTTTAGTTTAAAACTTAAACATGCTTAAACTTTAAATGCGAATTATTATGAAATAAATTTATCTGAATTAAATTTGTTTTAATCTTCAATGTATTGAATATATTTAATAGAAAATATAAATTTTTATTGCATGTTATTTTTGTAGTCAAAGATTTTTATTTGAATTTTGTTTCTTTGTAAATGTTGCGAGTTATGTTTGATTAGTTATTGCTACAAGTCCTACATATGATGCTGTGAATAAAAGTCCAAATAAGTGTACTCGACTTTTTTTTATTTATTATCTGTGCCAAATTTTTACAAAGATTAGTACCAATCCCAACACGATTCATTTAGCATATTGATATATATCAATATACACCTGTGATATATTATGTTATTTATAAACTTAAAAATCATAAGTGGAATAGCCTAGGGCCTTCTTTTCCATCTAAATCCAGCCCTGTTCATGTATAATAAAAAGTGTGCTTAATATTTTATTCTTTTCTTAATGTTCAATAGTTAAGAAAAATAATTTATTTATTTTCCCCTTATTTGAAAAATTGATAAAATTTATTTTCCTTACTGGCCATAAATTGATATTCATGTTTAATGTTTTATTGCAAATTTGATAACAAAATTTCCAGAACAATTATATTTCTTTAAAAGACAAGGGCATGAACATATAGCCTTTTAAATGTTTTCATTCAAAAAGTAAAAACAAAAATATAGTCAAAAATTTTATTAAAAATATCACCAACAGCAGAGTAGTGATAGCAATTATTGCTATTTACAACAATAAATATATATAGTTCTTCTTGCCAACTATTATTACAAATATCAGAAATTTCACAGAAGACAGTGCCGGGAAAACTTTTTAAACTGCCCTGCATTTACACGATGGATAGAAGGAAACCCGGAAAAACTTCTAACAGGCAGCTGGATTATTGATGCGAGACATGCATACAATAAACTATATCTTTGATTTGCCTGTAAGGAAACAAATAACATTAGTGAATATCCTTTAATTTTTATTATGTCATAAACGAGGTGCGTCAAATACTCATACTCACTTTTGAAATACAAAGACACAAGTTGCGATTTACTTTGCATAACTTTGGGTGTCTCTGGGAGTGGCAATTTTGTAACCTAAAGAATAAAATTATAGTTAGAAGGGATACATAAATTTAAACTGTTTTAAGAAAGTATACTTAAACGACTTGCACTTACTTTTTAAATATTGAGACACAACAGGCGATTCTCTTTGCATAACTTTAGGTGTCAATTTTCTAACCTAATAAATAAAAATTTTGTTAGGTAAGGATATATTAATTTAAACTGATTTTGGAAGTGAGATAATATTGAAATAAAAATTGAGTAATTCACAAAAATTGAGACTACAAAACAGAAAACCTAAAATATGTTATTACTTACTATACATTTATCATAATAACAAGTTGTTGCCAACTTCAAATTGTAAATATGTTATAAACAAAAACAATTTTCTCACACTATGTTTTACTTTTTATAGTAATAAGTTTCAAATTAATAAATAAAACCAAGAAAATTTTTTACATTAAAAAAAATTATAAAAATAAATTATTAAGTTCTAGTAGGACTGTAAACTACTATCAAGAAATAATTGCAACACATGAAAAATCTGGATTTTTATAAAGTATGCAATCATCATTTGTAATCTTATATTGGCAACAGTTTCAGATATGATACAACTGTGTTAGTAAACACTAGTTTCTATAATGATAGTATTTTGATTTTCATTATTTACAACTGGAAATTTAAAAAATAATGATTATGGTTATGAAAATGGATTACTATGTGAAACCCTGTATTCAACAGGAGGTAAATGGAGATTCTATATGAAGACTGGTAACAGATTTTTTTATTTTACTGTAGGAGTTTAAAATACTGTTATTAATTATAATGTAAATATTTTTAATACCTAAAACACTTCACATGTATAAATTAAATATTTAAAATTATTTTAATATAAATTTATTAACTAAGTTTAATATTAGTAAAAGGTTCAAAATAATGTAGTTAATAAATAAGCATATAACTGCAGAAAAATGCAAAATAGCCTACAAATAGCAAATTCTTACCTCCAGTAGAATCACTGGTATGTTTAGAAGTTACAATTATTTCTGAAGATATTTGTTGAACTTCCTCTGCTGTTGGCTTTTTCAAAATAGACGATTGTGTGGGTTTTCCTGGTCTTTTTTGGTTCTGTAAAATCTTCTCAACGTTAGTATTTGGGGCAATTTTTGGGCTAACATCCTGAAAGCTTCTTGATGGCTAATTATCTTCAATAAAGTCCATACGTGCTTCTAAGCAACGTATGAGGTCCACTACTTCTCCTTTTATTAACTGCTCATTTGTAAATTTACCCAATCTCGACATACATCTCGCTAATCCTTGTGTACAAATGCTGCTTGCACTATCAGGAAGAGTTATGTTCACTGCTCTCAAATTATCAACAAGGATTTCTTTCTCCTCCATATTTCTACTATCACACATTATTAAACTTGATTCCTCTGAAACATTAGAGGCCATGTTTTTCTTCAGATAATTCGAACAAATAAAATGTATGTGCTTGCACATATTCCACTGAATCGCATTGTCTATACATGTGCATGTGAAATTGTGCAAACAGTAGCCACAATCTGTACATAGTAATGCACACTCATTGGAACAGTCTCTTTGCTTAGTCACAAGGTATGTTTCCCCTTTTCTCGAAGAACCTATGACCCACTCCTTTTCAGTATTTTGAATGCTGGTGGATGTAATTGCATTACTCAATGCATGTCTTTTTTGTAAATTTTTCATTTTTTTTTTACAGCTTTCCTTTTTCAATGCGTAGCAGTCTATTAAACACTTTATCTCTAACAAATTTCATTAGGCAAAATAAAGTTTTATCTAGCCTTTTTACTTTTTTTTCCTTGAAGATAAATGTATTTTATTGTTTTGTGCATGCTCTCCAGAAACATGTTTGTATTTATTCCACTCCATTTTCTATAGCAGTATGCCCAAATTTTTGCACGTTTACTGTAATTATCTTTGAAGTACATTCCAAACTCTTTCAACAAATCATTTTCTTCAAACCGTCTCACAGCTTCACTCATCATCACTTCAAATGCATCTTCATCAGTCTCACTCAACAAACACCTCAAAACTTTATAGATTTCAATTTGCTGCTCTTTAGGAATATTCAATTTGCCTATTTTTCTCCGCCAACTACGATCGACATGCCAAGCAAACAATAGTCGTTTATTAGGTTCCCCAAATACTGATTTCCATGCATTATAGAACGATTCTGTGTCGTCTGACATCAAAACTTCAGGTTTAATTGCCACATGTTCTTTAACAGCTCCAAATGCAATCGTCAAAGGAACAGAATCTTGACGATTACTTATAATGAAAACTGCTGGAAATCCTTCTCTTTTATCATCCAAGACCAAAACAGTTGCTAAATCAAATGCATATGAATTTATGCCATGTGTAAAATCTAAGCAAATAACGTCATTTCCATAAGACCTCATCATCTCTTTTTGCGAAGAATTCATTATCACCAGAAGAAAGTCTTCCTTTTTCATCCCAGGATATAAAGCTTCATTTATAGTATTTTGGTCTTTATATAGTAATATAGGAGAATCTTCACTGTTGCTACAATTCTCTACCCATTTGTTGACACTAATTTTATCATTAACATGCATAACACCATTTGCATTAATTTTAAATTCTTCTTTTATATTATGCATATCATGCCGTGTTAGCAAATGCACTCTTTCAAATGTATCATATACAGAATTTCGAATATCATCTAAAATTGATTCCATGGGTATATTCTCGGATAATTTCTGAGCAATTTCCTGTCTTTCTTTTTAGTCAACTGCAATCTACCCAAGTCTTGAGTGTGACCAACATGGGTCTTTGTGAATTGAACACTGAATTTATTATCTTGCTCAGTTAGTATAATTCTTGAAGGACACGCTGCATTTATTTTATTACTCCCTAGAATTTTTTGATTTCTTTTTCCTTCACTTCTACTGTGGAAATAGCCACTTCTATGACATGTGAAATAAGTTCTTTTGATACCATTTCTATCTCTTTTGCTTCCAGTTTTTTTTTTCACATACGAACTCACATGATCTTTCTCAACTTTGTCTTTCCACATTGTAAATTGTTCCATTGTATCAAAAAATAAAGTCTCCTTGGTTATAAGTACATTATGAATATTTTGTAGATGATTTTCCAGTGTTAACAGTGTACCGAATCCTTGCTTGCATTCTGGACACATCAATGATGCAGTAGATTTTGGATTGAATAAATTATGGAATGTTTCCATATGTCTTCGCAAACAGTAACTACGTGCAAACTTCATATTGCATTCACTGCAAATTTGTTGGCAAGAATTATCCATTTCTTTTTTATTTTTTTTTATTTTCAATCAAACAAAGCCTGTAAATTAAAAAAAAAAAAAGGGATTAATTATTATATTGCAGAGTATAAAGCAATTGAGCTGCTAAGATAAAATATCTCAAAATAGTATAGAATCGGCTTTCTTCAAAATCGACACATGTGTAATAAAGAGCACCAATTTATTTTGCCATAAATTTATTAAACTAAGAAAACAGATTACTAAATTAAATGTTTATGAAATTCCTCATGAATAAGGAACATCTAAATACATTATCAATTACTACTAAATAATTAAAAAATTAATACACAATTATTTGAGGAAATTTTCTACCTTTATAATAAGAGAACTTTAGGCTTAACCAGCTATGCTCCTTCCTGCTATGAAATTTTATTTCAATCCAAACAAAGCCTGTAAATAAAAAAAAAAGGGATTAATTATTATATTGCAAAGTATAAAGCAATTGAGCTGCTCAGAAATTATTTAAAAATAGTATAGAATCAGTTTTCTTCAAAATCGACAGATGTGTAATAAAGAGCACCAATTTATTTTGTCATAAATTTATAAAACTAAGGAAAATAATTAATAAAAGAGTAATTAGAAAATTTTCTTATTCTAACAGTAATCTATGAAATAAGTAAAAAAATAATATTATTATTATCAGGCAATGAACCCATTTAGATTTTAAACAGATTACTAAATTAATTGTTTATAAAATGAAATTCCTCATGAATAAGAAACCCTCTAAATGCATTATCAATTACTACTAAATAATTAAAAAATTAATACACAATTATTTGAGGAAATTTTCTACCTTTATAATAAGAGCTTTAGGCTTAACCAGCTATGCTCCTTCCTGCTATGAAATTTTTTTCAATCCAAACAAAGCCTGTTAATTAAAAAAGGGATTAATTATTATATTGCAAAGTGTACAACAATTGAACTACTAACATAAAATAACGAAATATTTAAAAATAGTCTAGAATTAGTTTTCTTCAAAACAATTATAAAACAGCAATTAAATCTGTAACAAAAAAAAAAAAAAGATAATCACTAATATGCTAATTAAATAATAAATTATAATAAAATAAAGTAAATTACATGAAATATATAATAGAAATTAAGAAATTATTTTACAAAAACTGCAGCACAATGATGCTATCGAGAAAATGGCGATGCAAAGCAGAATAATTAAAAATACAGCAATTAAATATATAAAAAAAAAAAAAAAAAAAAGATTCACTAAAATTCACTAAAACGCTAATTAAATAATAATTTATAATAAAATAAAGTAAATGATATAAAATTAATAGAAATTAAGAAATTATTTTAAAAAATTGCAGCACTTACCTATCCAGATAACGGCGACACAAAGCAGTGATGGTGACACACAGGAAGTGGACAATCTTCCCTACAGTTGAAGGAAAATTCCCTTTCCTAACATCTGATAGCGCCGCCTGGCGGATCCATTGTTGTTTCACGCTGCACAATTCCTCTCAGTTCACTTTTCCCATGATTCCTCATTCTTGCCGTGACGTCACATCACTATGATGTCACCATGACGTCAGTTTCAATTGGCGCCAAAAAATAATCGTTTTCATTTTGTTCTTTTGCCTTGATGTGTGAGAATTGCTCGTGTAATTAAGCTGTTTGGATAGACATTTAATGCCTAAGGTAAGTTATTAATTGTTCTTTATATTCTTAATAATCAAAAACAATAAACATTGTTAACAATAACAATAATTATTGAGATTGATATTGTCTTTGATCGATGAATGTCCTTAGTATGTTAATGAATATGATTTTTGTATTTTCTATAATATTTATATAAACACATAAGCCTAAGTATCTAGAAGAGCTTTAAAATTATTTTGTCTGTATTTATATATTTTAACATTTATTTGAATTCATGAGGTTAACTTTTGTATGTTTTTTTTGTTTGTTTCTTATTAGATTTCAAGATATTTTGTAAAAGAGTTATCCATGTTTGAGTCATCTGACAGACAAGCAGCCTGTATTCCAGATTATCCAATGACTACTGTACTGTAATACTGTTCCTGTATCTATAACAATGTCTACATTTGCTGCTTTACATCTTGCCGATAGTTTGCTTAATCCATTGTTTATGCTCTTTTGTGTTATAATTTTTAATTTGTTGTTTCTTTTAAATACTTCTAATCCATATTCATCTGTACTGCAGCGATTGACTTGTTTTATTCTTGCTTTCCCTCTCATTTTAAAAAATGCCATATGTAACATGACTTTGCACTTTCTATAACATTTATTTATACACAGTTAAAGCTTATTCAAATTCTATATGATTGAAATTTTGTTCTAATTTGTTGTATAATTGAATTTTTGAACTCATACTCTTAACTTTAAAGTGATTCTTTTATTATTGATGATTTTGCAATGTTCTTTTGGAAAATGTGATAAGAAATCTTTTAAAGATTACTCGTATACAAACAAATTCTATTCCAGAGTTTCCAGCGACTGTTCCTGCTGCTGTGCTGGTAAGAGAATTTGCATTTAATGCTGCTGTTTTTGTCTTGCTTCTCCTTCATGATTTTGCCTTTCTTTTTTTCACTAATCACTTTATTAAATTATTTAATATGAATTTCAAAATATTTTCTACTTGCTCTTATAAAGATTCTAATTCATATATTGATACATCAATCTCAGTATTATCTTTCTGCTATTTCTTATCCTTCTTTATCTGTACACAATCTAACTCTTGTTTTCTGCTTTAATTCTTCTTTTATATTTCCCTGTGCATTGTCAGTCTTATCTAATATACTGAAAAAAAAAAAATGTTGGAGGTAGTAGTAAGTACTAAATTTCTCCAAAAATGTGAACTTTGTAAAGAGTATTCTTCAAAATCTTTTTATTGTTTAAAGAAATTTAAAATCATATATATCAAGGAGCATATTTAATTCCATTTTAACCATTCCAGAAACCTAAGCTACCTTCTACTACATTGAGTGATTTTAAAAATGAATCTGATTGTTCTAAAAAAGATAATATATCTAAAACAGATCCTACTGTAAAAAATGAAATTAGCAATGCATGGTTATAAGTTTCATCACTTTTGAAAAGAAATTATAATGCCTTTTAAAAACTTAATATGCTTTTTTTTGCATTAAAAAATTGTAACAAGGACAAAAACCTATAAAATCCATTTTTGGTTTTATCCTGAGTGTAAAGAGGTTTTTAATAATCTAATTACTAACCAGTTATAAGGAAATTAAAATAGCAGATGGGGATGTTATTCTAATAAAAAGCAATTCTTGGGAGGTTGAATTTCACTGTAATAAATTGAAATCTTATACAGTACAATTAATAAAATTTGTCCCCTTTTAGATCGCTGGTTACATTAACTGTGTACCACTATGTGGTCATCAATATAAATGTAATTACAATATCAATAGTTTATGTAAACATATTCATAAAGTTCATATATTATCTATTAATACAAGAATGCAAACTGTTGGTAATATCATTGATATGGATAATAACTAAAAACTTCTCATGTTAAGTTATGTATCTAAGAAAGAAGAGTGTAAACAATTATGTACAGTATAACCTCTGCAAGTCGAACTTCAAGGGAGACGCCAAATAATTAGAGTTATAGAGTTTTTGACTCATGCGGATTTTGTAAGGAACTATTCAACTTGTAGAGGTTTACATTCTTTCTAACTTATTTTGAGTTAGGTGAAATAAATAAAAATTCAAATTACAGAGGTAATAAACGTGTTTATTTTTTAACTTAAAAGTTATATTATGTACTACAATAAAAAATCAAAATAATTCCTCCTTCAACCATTTAAGTAAGCACTCCAAGCTGGGAAATTTTGCAATTTGTTGCCTTTCGCAGGACAAACTTTGACTGTTTCCAATTTTTTTTCATGATGTCCGATTCTTTTTATTATTATTGTTGACAGAGTACTCATTGGTAGGCCAAATTGTTCAGCAATGTCTTTCTTCTTTTGACAACTCTTCACAGCTTCAAGCACTTCAAAGTTTTCAGTTTACGTTTTACAGCACTCATTTTTTGTCAATATTATTTGTATAGTGTTGTTAAAATAGGTGTGTATTGCAATAAAACCAAACTACTGATATTTTTGCAATCGACAACAAAAGAGTTGCTTCGCTAGAGTTCAAATGAAATCAATAATAAGAATTGGTTATTTTATTTACTTTATACTCATACATTGTTTTCTAAGAAACAATGACATGCATTGTCAGCAAATCCTTAAAGTCGGTAACTTATTTTCTTCGAACCATAGAGGTAATTAGTTTCAAATGATCGAGTTGTAAAAAAATTCAGAGGTCCAATTTTTTTTTCGAGTTACGGAGGGAAAAAATAAACCAAACTGGCTTGTGGGGATTGGCTAATTTTTCGACATATAAAAGGTTGAAATTTTGAGTAATGGAGGTTTTGGGGGCTTGAAGGGAAGGGAACAAAAAAAAAAAAAAAAAAAAATTGGAGGTTTTCGACTTATCGAGGTTCTACTGTATTAGAATTAGGTGAAAATTTACAAGTTGAAGAATTGATGCTTAACACTGTATTAAATTATCTTGACACATTGGTAGCTGGAGTGCACATAGCTATAAATGTAAAAACTAATCCTTTACATATTGACCCTCATTCATATGTTCTTCCGAATAAAAAAAATTATACAGTTTTTTTTTAAACATCAAGAAACATTCTCATTTTCTAATTCTAATAAAACATTAAAAGGTTCTGATAATAAAAATATTGATGATCCTATTATAAATTTGGATATCAAAAGGTTTAAATTATTCTACAATAATTCTAACATTTCATTTTACATGCTAAATCGCTAGATCCTTTATATAGCAGTAGAGGAAGAAAAACAGTGTCACTAGATTTCAGAAAAGATTGGTTCTTTAGATTATTTATTTCAATCTGGGACAAGCATTTTATATTTTTCTTGGATTAATAATATATTAAAAACTAATTTCTTATTAATTCCTGTAAATATGAATTGCAATTGGATATTACTTATACAAATATAAAATGCAAAATGTTTGAATATTATAATCCATTTGGTAATGCTCCAAATGATGCTTACTTTTTAAAAGATATATTAAATTCTGGTAGCCATTGGAAAATATCTTCCCCAAGTTGTATTCAAAAAGACAATTTTGTTTATATTAATTTTATTTTTTGATGTGCATAATAATCTCTATTGCGAAGAAGACAATACTTTTTTATTTAGAGAATATATATAAAAAAAAAATCACAGGAATTTTATAAAAAAGCAGTAAAATAATTAAGATTTATGAAACTAAAAGTATCCATATAGTTTTAAATAATCAATAGAAAAGCAAGATATTGTGGTTTGTTCATAGTTATGGATCACCTCTGGCGATGTTCAAGAAGCTGACATCTTTTGTTATGATTTCCATATATGTATCTTCTGTATTTATTAAAGCATTTTTTAAAAATAAAGAACTAATTGAAACGTAATGTGTGTCTGTGTATTCTTTTATTAGCATATATAAATTTGTTTCAGTAAACACGTAAAAAAATTATTGACATATACAAATTTGTTAATATTTACAGCAATGAAAATTTAAATTTATCTTGCAATAAATGACATTAAGCACGATAATAAGACAGATATATATATTTTTCAATTTATTTGAGTAGGAATTTGTATATTTGTAAAAAAAACTTAAAATTATTTATTTAAAAAAAAAAAAAAAACTCAAGAAATAATCATAATTAGCATAAAAATACCATGCTATTTTTTTTTTTTTTTTTAGTCTGAAATATATATTTTTTATAATTAAAAGTTTTTAAATTGGATCTCTATTTAAATGGGGAAGAATAAAAATTGTTATAATAATGCAAAAACCTATTGTAAAAAAAAAGTAGTGTTTAAAAATGTATTCCTGTACCTACCAGGTTTCGAACCTGGGACCTTCCGCCTGTTAGGCGGATGTGATAACCACTACACCTTAGGTACTTGCATTAACTTGGTTTGTAAAAACAGTAATTAAAAATTTTTAGCTAACTAGTGATATCCATTAAAACTTGCAGATGTAATATGCATTTAAAAAATATTTTATACATTGTTCTTCGTTTGAAATATTTCTCTTTATTTAATATATTTTAATTTAAAAAGAAAGCTTTTATGAATTTTAATTTCATGTAATCGAACATTTTATCACTCATTTCTTTACACTTACAATGCCAAGTGATGGTTAAAGCAATATCATGAATACTAGACGTCTTTCTACGATGTTTCGGAAAATTAAATTAAGGAAATTATTTTTGCTGCAATATTGAGAATTATTTACTAAATTTTAGAAAACAATTTTTTTGCAAATAAATGTACTCTTAATTTATTCATGCTTAACTCTTTATGTATTTAACAAAAATAATTATCTTTCTTGTTGTAATATTGAATAATTTAGGATAGACGTATTTAAGCTTTATATTTCAAGAATCATTTGAGCAGACATTTAAGAATTTGTAATGACATCATAGTTCGTCAAGACCCTTTATTTGTTCTTGAATAAAAATTTGAATTTAATGTTTTATCTGGCATTTGATTTCTATTCGTTAAATATTTTTTACGCCTGTAGATTTAATGTCTGTTTTTTTATTTGTTTTAATAATTTTTATAGGGTGAGTTTCAGATATGTATTATAACAATTTTTTTACCTTATATTTTTTTAATAATGGAATTATGAAATAATTAATCGAAACAAAATTAAATAATTTCTGGAGAGTTTTAATTTTTTAAAACAAACTTATTACAGAAAAATGTATAATTTATTGTATATCAAGTCATTTATGTCTCCTTTCTTATAACTGCATTGTTCTGGATTGGAGCAGCGCTGGATTGTAACTGGGAAAGGTTGGGTTGAGACTTGAGTCACAGATTTGAGAACACTCAATTTACACATGCACAGATACCACAAACTTACAGTTAGAGATATACGATATTTAAAGACATATAATTATTTGTAGATTCGTGGAAAAATTCCACTTCTAAATCGAAAATAAATATATTTTGGACGCGCGAAATATATTGGGTTAGTACAGGGGTCTCCAAACTAAGGCCCGCTGGTCCAATCCGGCCCGCGACAGCGAATAGCTTATTGTTGCTGTAATAAGTTGGATAAAAACACGGAAGGATAATAACCTCGTTTTATTTACTCGCTAGGTAAAACTTAATGACAAGCATAATATGCAAAAAAAACTAAGTTAAGCATAACAAATAATTGAAATGAATCCCACTAACATTATAAACTAGTGAACATCCCGCGGTTACCCTCGGTAGTTATGTCGGAGTAAAGTATCGGTGTTTGGAATGTATATATCCTGAATCAAACATATGATTTTTATCGTGAAAATCCCTCGGGAACGGTAAAGCTCAATTAACGCGAATGAAACCGAGGGGTATCCATTTGTCGTCAAATGTAACGGTCGTATCGATACACACAATAGTAATTGTAGTAACTGAACCAGCGAATTTAGCAAACGTATGCTCGCTCAGAGCGCGTACTCGGCGACTAGTCTAGAAATTATAGATAATGGCAGAAAATTAAAACGGTTTTGGCCATTGGTACTTACTGCAGTAAACAGTATAGCCCTAAGTCTGAAAAGTTTGGAGACCCCTGGGTTAGTACATAATTATCAGGCGTTTTAAACGATATTATCAGGCGTTCTTGAGCACTATGTACTATTAAAAGGAAACAAAAATTCAACAGTAACGTTTTTAAATGCTTAATCCGGAGCGTAGTCACCAACTACTTCAATAACTGCTGCCCATTTACATTGAAGACGGTCGATTCCATAGGAAAAGAGTTCACAGTTCTTGGAGGCAATCAATGCTTTGACATCCGAAACTAAGACACCACGTAGACCTTCTTTCTTTTGAGGTTTTTGAAGAGAAGCCATGATTCATTCCCAGTGACAATATCCTTCAGAAACGGACCCCGCTCGTTTCGTTGAAGCAAATCGGTGAAAATTCGGACACTGCCGGCTTTCGTGGGGAGTCAAATTTCCATACCTTTTCAAGCCTTTTGAGACGATGAACGATGGTTGAATGGTTCGCATTGAAGTTGTCGTGGCTAGCGCTCTGGCGGTCGGTATCACAGGTTTCGGGTTCGAGTCCCGACGGTGCCATGGATGTTTGTAGTGGTTCGGAATCCACTTTATCTCGTAGGTCCCTGTCTGTTTAGCCTAAAGTGTGCACAAGATGACCGTAGAGCGACAAACCAAACCAAACATTGAAGTTGTCGGCCAGCATTCGAGCCATCAAACTTTCGTCCCCTTCCACGGCTGCCAAAAGTTCCATGGTCGTCGAAATCCGATGGTCGACCTCTTCCTGGCTTATCTTCAAGCTAGTGTCGCCAGATTTGAAACATGCAAACCATTCCCTACATTGACTTTCGCTGATTGTGTCCTCACCGAAATGTTCGTTGAGATCGCGAAATGACTGCACTGTTTTCCATTTTTTTCAAAGTGGTACAACATAATATGACGAATATTAGTATGATTATCGACACGTATTTTTATAACGTAAAAGTAGAAGAATATTTTCATTCATAAATTCATAAAATATAGTAATTTTATTATTAAAATATAGCAGGTCAAACAAACTCCTGATAATTATGCCCCAACTCAATACTTCCTCTCTTGGTGAGAGTCTGTAGGTCAACAAATACATAGGGTTGTGTTAAATATATTTCCTCTCGACGTGAGAAACTCTAAACTAAGCGTTTCTCAACAGAAGCACGTGATTGCGCTGTACTAAACGTTTCTCAGCGGCAACTCCGGCTGCACTGTACTTCCTTTCGGGTGAGAGTCTCGAGGCCTAGTGACCATTTCTCCAGAGTGCCACAGGGGCTCTCTTGCAGTGGCGTAGGAGGAAGCACAGTTACATAACGTAAAATAGATAATAAGTAGAAATCCATTTTGTTTTCACTGATTACATTATTAATTAAATAAAAATAAGAAAATTTTCCTTTTAAAAATGAAAAAAAAAGCAAACAAGTAATATAAAAAATTTAAAGTCAATTCCTACTTTTTTTTTACTATATTACAGAAAGTCTTTTATAAATAAAGTTGAAATTTTCTTTCTTACATCTGGCGCCATCTATTTGTAGATACATACAACTTAAATCTTAAATCTAAAAAAAAAAAACTAAAATTAATTAATTAAATTTATTTAATGAATTAATATTTGGAAAAAAACTGTATTAACATCAAGTGTCATCCACTACAAGTTTAAAAAAAAGTATTTGAATTTGAGTGGATGAATAAAAGGATTTTATTAACGATTGAAAATTTTAACAAAATATATATGGGGAGAGTGTGAACTAATAGTAGGAATTGAAATAAACCCTACTTTTTAGTAGTAAAATTTATATTTTAAATTATTTGACACAAAAATTATTTGGGAATAAAAAGAAGGGAAATGACGTCATAGATATGTGCATGTACTTGCTCACTTTGGTAATTCGTAAAATAACATCTTTTTTTTTATTTATTTGCACTAAATGCTTTATTTTCCATTAGATTTGTATTCATTTAAGTTTGTTATTATTTTTGAAATTATTGCATTTCTCTATTTAATTTCTAATTGAAATTTTTTGTTATATTTTTTTACGATGAATTTGTAGATGAGTATTAGATAATGAAGATTAGATGGGAATTTTTGCGCAGTATTGCCGTAATTGAAAAGATCAACTGTGATAGAGTTTTATAATTTATTAAATACTTTCTTTATTTCAACAAATTAAGAAAAAAACTTATTGTTAACCAATGACTTCAGGCTTAAAAAACACAGTTTTAAAATCTACTACTGTGTTCAAAATGTAAGGCCAATTTTTATTTTAAAATTCCCGAAGCTTATGGAATTTCAATTAATTTTCTTTTTTTTTTAGGTTGCTGGCACTGTCCTTGACATCTGTGTGAAATTTGACGTCAAAATATTCATTAGTGCTTGAGTTACGCTTGACTTTGTGAGACGTTAAAAACTGATTCCGACGATTTTTGAAATGTCTGAATTAATTGAGCAAAGAACCCGTATTAAATTTTGTTTGCTGAAACATATAGAATGTTGCAAACGGCATTCGGTGAGCATTCCTATATCGGAAAGACATGTTTAGAAGTGGTATAAACAGTTCAAAGAAGGCAGAGAACGCGTTGAAGACGAAGAGCCCTCTGGTCGACTATCCACCTCAACCGACGAAGCTCACGCCCAAAAAATTAAAACATGCTTGCTTGCAAACTGTCGATTTACAATTAGAGACTTTGCTGATGATGTTGGAATTTCAAAAGGATCTGTCAATTCCATTTCGGGTCTCAAACGCGTCAAATTTCGATCGGTACCGAAAACACTGAATGCGCCAACTCACACTGCATTGATTCTACGTGATTCTTTCACCAAAAATGAAACCCATATTGTTCCACAACCACCGTATTCACACCGTGCGACTTCTGGCTATTCCCTAAACTCAAAAGACCACTCCGGGGACCCCGTTTTGAGTCGATTGAATATATTCAACGTGAATCGCCGCTCGCTTTGAAGGGCATCCCTGCCGATGATTTTCAGCATGCGTTGAGGATTAGAAAAAAAAAAAAAAAAATTGGCTTAAGTGCATTGTGTTTGAAGGGGATTACTTTGAAGGTGCTGAAATAAATTTGGAAGAATAAATAAAGAGTTTTGGAAAAAAAAAAAAAAAAAAAAAACTGGTCTTACTTTTTGGACACAGTTGTATAAATAAAGTACAACAAAAGATATTCCTCATTTGTTTTTAATAGAAAGCACTTAAGTGAGGAAAAAATTCATAAATAAAAATAAAATATTTTTTTTTACTTATCACTCTTTTTAATTCAATAACGCCCTAGCAATCTAAGAATAATAATAATAGCAATTCTATTGTCAATTGTGACTAAGAGTAAAATTTGATTTAGAAGTCATTTTTTTCCCTCGAATTAGAAGTAATTTAATTTTAAACTTCAAATAACTATTCGGGAAAATATAATATTTTATTAAAAAAAAAATTTTTTTTTTTTTTCCTTTGCAATCATAGAATACAAAACGAGAGATTTTCGCTCGTGTTTAACACTAAAAAAATGTCTCTCATATTATTTATGTAAAAAAGACAGTAAAAAGTACATTTCATTTGTAGATATATATAAAATCTTACTCACAATTGATACTCCCTCTGTAACAATAATAATAACAGTGACAAGTGAATATTTAAACCGGACTTATTGGCGAATGCGGTTGTAAGTTATGCTGTAGCCAAAAATTGTGAAGCAGAAGAAATGAAAATGTGCGAAGAAAAATTGTGAAAATTGTGAAGTCAATAAAAATCAATGTTTCATTACAACAGTCATTTGTTTTGATACAGCTTTCAATTTTTTAGGTCAACCTAATTATTACGAGTACCATAGGTTTCGTCTAATATAAGTGTAGAGCGTTCGACGTATGGCTGACAACCTTACCCCGTAAAAAATAAGCAAATAACATTAAAAGATAAGGAATTAAACAATAAATAAAAGACTATTGTAACCACGCTTCCTTCTACTCACGGTTAGGAGCGCCCCCTGTGGCAGGAGAAATTTTCAGTAGGCCTCGAGACTCTCGCCCGACTGGAAGTATTGCGTAAGTGGCACTCCGCTGAGAAACGTTTATAGTCCCTCATTCCGAGAAGAAATATATTTAATGCAACCCTGTGTATTAATTGGCCTACAGACTCTCACCCGGAGAGGAAGTATATTTCGCGCAACCTGCGCGTATCCGAGTTTCGGGTTTTCCCAGAAGAAGTGGAGTTAATTATAAGTTCCCCGAATTTATAATTAACTGTCTTTAAATGTGTTAAATATTGTATGTGTGTGGTATTTGTGCGTGTGTAAATAAAGCTATAAGCTCTCAAGCCTATGCATCGAATATCTCAATCCAGCCCCACCCCAGTTACAATCTGGTTTCCCAACCTGCACACTATCCTATTATTTATTTTTGCTTAGAAAATCTAACTCAAAATATAGAAAAAGATCAATGATTAAAATTTATATTCGATTTGTGATGTTCAACATTACGGTTTGTATGTGTGCCAAAAATTGCTTTCATAATAAATTCTCATTTTATCGAAAAAGTTCCTTTTTTGCTACTTGGGGTGAATGTGGGTGTCTTAAAAGTATAAACAATCATAAATTTATTTTGGATATTTTTATGTTACAAAACTTCATATGAAGATCTAATATAAATAAAAGACAGAAAAAAAGAAAAGAAACATTTTTTGACCCATTTTTTTCTGTGTTAATTAATGTAAAAATTATTAGTATAAAAATATTTATTATAAAAATATTAAGAGTAATTTAATTAAATTTTTATAATCAATTGCATGCAATATAATAATGTATGGAAAAAAGACATAAAAATTTAATAAATATTTTTTGAATTCGAACTTTTCTTTGAACTTTTTTTTTTATTTTATTTAATGTTTTTTTCAATATACAGCAATATATAGACAAGTCCAAGAACCCGTATGGTCTCGTGGAAGGAGGGATCACTCGTCGTTATGAATCGATCCTAAACCAAGTCCAATAGATCATGCTGCATCAATAGATCGTAAACGGTCCTCCCCTCATTCAACAATTGCCTCACAGAGGCACCAATACAATCGATGAGATGAGAGGAAGATGCGTTGGCCGAACAATGACAAAAAAGGTATATGTCTTCTCGTCTCCATTGATTGGCAAACTCTTAGTGTGGCCAGTCCTTAGTCTAGCTAAAGCCGTTTGAGCAGATCTAGGACAGGAGCACTGCAAGGACATACCAGGATATTTAGCGGCGTACCATGCATGAATTGGTGGCGACCTCCAAGCGGTATTCACTCTGGCTAAAGTCATGGAATGAACCTCTGAAACTAACAGATTGGAAGAAGATGCTTTGGGAAGTTCGCAACCTTCCCTAGCGAGCAGATCAGCAATTTCCTTTCCATAGATGCCCACATGGGAGGGAATCCACTGCAAGCACATTGATCCGATCTGGTCCAAAACAGCTAGTTTAAAAACGATATCCTGCCCCAATTTGTTCAGAATGCTTGGTCAATCTTTCAAATACTGTATTGAGCTCTTACTATCAGTCAGAATCCAAACATCAGGTACTTTAAAGTCCAAAGCTAGGCTCAGAGCTTCGCTCATAGCAATTAATTCTGAGCGGAATACGGAGCTGTGGTCCGGGTTTCTAAACCGATATCTAAATTCTCCTGTACTTGTCTTCATAAAAATTCCGCTACCTGTTCTTCCAGAGTCAGATTTGCTTCCGTCAGGTTAATACATATTGTAGATATATGGATTAAATAATACATAAGATTACAGACATATGGATTAGATAATACATAAGATTACAGATATATGAATTGGATAATACATATTACTGATATATGGATTCGATAATACATGTGATTGCAGACATATGAATTGGATAATTCATACGATTGCAGACAGATGGATTACAGAAAACGGCTTGACGGTGATTGTGACAATATCTCGCATCGAATGCCAGACAGCTTGATGAGAGCTTTCTGGGGTTTTGTTTGTCAATATGCAAGCAAATGGTATGTAAGGATTCTTGAAATTCTTTTGGAAAACAATACCCGTCCATAATTGTCTACTGACGTAATGTTCGTGGCATACAGAAGTGAAACCCGAGTCCGCTAGTTCACACACACACTAAAATAAATAACAGAGATATAGGTGAGAAAATATTTAAACAAAAAAGGGACTATGCAACATTTGAGGCACATGTTCACATGTACTTCACATGTTCAATCTCCATGTTTGGTCAAAATCTGATGAAAAATATTTCTTAGTAAGCGGAGTCCATCGAAAAGATTTCCTATCAGATCTCTTAAAGACTGGTAGAAAATCTTTCTCGATATATGATTTCAGAAATGTGCTTAAATATTGTATGTAACATTTCACATTTCTTGCTGTTATTTTTCTGTACTTAGTGGCCTTCATGTTACATTTATATATATCATGAATAGACCACCTTCAGGCGATAAAGGGCAGACATGGCCTACCTGTAAGACTTTCGGAAGGGGGGGGGTAACTGTAGCGTATTTAAGTGTTGTATGGTAGAAAACAGGAAAACTGCTTGGCAGTTTGATTGTCTATGTAAGACTCTCATACATGTCCCAATCGCCATCGAGTCTTCCTATGTCTGAAAACAGTGACTCTAGCTGATTCAAATCTAAGACCTCCTGCACTTTACGTTACTGATAGAACCTGAGTCGGGCATATTTTACTTTCAATTAAGTTATTAAATCCATGTTTTTTTAAGAATTAATGCATTACTGATTAACTTCGTTTCATATCCATGTA
Organism: Caerostris extrusa; assembly: GCA_021605095.1. NCBI lineage: Eukaryota > Metazoa > Arthropoda > Arachnida > Araneae > Araneidae > Caerostris > Caerostris extrusa. The sequence continues at coordinate 56,091 of BPLR01010668.1, read as the reverse complement.
TTACTGATTAACTTCGTTTCATATCCATGCATTAATAGTTAAATTCGTTTATGGTTACAATTTTTTAGTGACTATTAAATTGTTTGGCCAAATATAGTCCTTCTGCTATAAAACACACCAATCAATTATTGAAAACAGAAAGGTTATCCTATAGTAAAATTTCCAAAAAATTAACTAGTTCAGCTAGGTGGTAGGAATATTTATAAAACAAGTTTGGTATTGGCAAGCGAAATCTAAAATCTAAAGAAAAAGAAATTTCAATCATAATATTGTAAATCAATAAGCAATTTTGTTCAAAACTATACATGACGTTTGTGCCAACAGACTTCATGGAACTAACATTAGCGAAATCATATTGAACAAACTTTATCAACCAATCTTATAGAAATGAAATGGTTTTTACCGTAATGAAGTTGTTAACCAATTAATTAGGGTCAGTTACTTGGCGAGATGTTTATGAATGTAGGATTTATTTGTGTGGTAGTCAGCAGGGCGACATTGCAGTTGCTTGCCTTTGACAGAGCCTGTTTACAATGTGGGGGAGTATTCAACTTGAACTCTGACCCCGGGAAAAGGGAGAGGGCCCGTAGATGAAGAAAGAAAGGAAGAACGGCAGGAGTCGAAACTGGAACGGGCTGCGTCAAGCAGCGAGAGAATGTTATTGTCACGTATTAATATTTGATGTAAATATCGCTGTAAATATAACCGTGCTTCATTAAATATGTGTTGTTGAGAGAGAACCAACGCTTCGTTGATGTGTTTGGAAATACACCCCTAGACACCCACTTCAAAAGTTCAGCTTTTGGTTAGACTGGTAGAGAAGTCTAATAAAACTGTAGGTTCGGTAGGTAGGAATCTATTGAAACCGGTGTAACGCTACAAAAATTGGGGGCTCAGCCGGGATGCATCTATTGCAAGCGGCTAAATCTACAAAAAATTAGAGGCTCGGCCGGTAGGAATCAGTTGAAACCGGTTTAACCCTACAAAAAATTGGGGGCTCGGCCGGGATGAATCTATTGAAACCGGTGTAACGCTACAAAAATTGGGGGCTCAGCCGGGATGCATCTATTGCAAGCGGCTAAATCTACAAAAATTGGGGGCTCGGCCGGTAGAAATCAGTTGAAACCGGCTTAACCCTACAAAAATTGGGGGCTCGGCCGGATGAATCTATTGAAACCGGTGTAACGCTACATGAATATAATATTATAATATGCAGCAATCCCAGACGATGCTGTAAATGTGTCGAAATTCTAATTCTTCTCCTCTTAAGGGAACCCGGTTGTTTAGCGCCCGTGAATTCGACGAGTTTTTGAAGGCAAAACAGGAAGGAAGCTGCTTGGAAAATTTTTGCACTTGAAGCTACACCTCTAAGGGGGAATTCATATATTAAATGAGAGACAGTTGACAGATAAAAAAGCAATAAACTCAGATAAACAAGTAATATAATTTTTTTTTTTTTAAAGTCAATTCCTACTTTTTTTTTTTTACTCCTTTATAAATAAAAGTCCTTTATAAATAATTTTCATTCATTTTTTTTATGTTTATCTGGCGCCATCTATGGGTAGATATATGCAACTTTTAAATCTAAGAAAAACTAAAATGAATGAATTAAATTTAATTAATGAATTAATATTTGAAAAAACTGCATTAACATCAGTGTCATCCACTACAAGTTCAAAAAAATGTATTTGAACTTGAGTGGATGAATAAAAAGTTTTTATGAACGACTGAAAATTTGAACAAGATATATATATAGGGAGAGTGTGAGATAATAGAAGGAATTGAACAAACAATAAACTCAGATAAAACAAGTGATATAAAAAAATAAATTTAAGTTTTGTAATTCCTACTTTTTTTCTCACTATATTGCAGAAAAGTCCTTTACAAATAATGTTGAAATTTTTCTCTTACATCTAGCGCCATCTATTATTTGATACATGCAACTTAAATGTAAAAAAAAAACTAAAATTAATTAATTAAATTTAATGAATGAATTAATATTGGAAAATACTGCATCAACATCAAGAGTGCCATCCACTACAAGTTCAAAAGAATGTATTTGAACTTGAGTGGATGAATAGAAAGTATTTTATGAACGATTGAAAATTTGAACAAGATATATATAAGGGAGAGTGTGAGCTAATAGAAGGAATTGAAAAACAATAAATTCAGGTAAAAAATAAATAGTTTTCTGTAATAATGACAGAAACGCAAATCTTTTTACATGTAGAGAAATATGTTGATAGGTATTAAGAGGACCTGGTGGTTAAGCGCCCGTGAATTCGACGAGTTTTCAGGATTTTTTTTTTTTTTTAAAATGAAAACAATGAACAAAGTTATTCAAACTTTATAGATATTTTAAATCACTTTAATAGTATACAAAAAGTTATAATAAAAAAAAAAAATCTTTTTAAGTAGTTAAGGAGTGGCGCTGAAGTTGCGCTTCTCATAAATCTGAACCTGGGTGGTGGGTTAAGTTTTAGCTCTTTCATTTATCTGTAAACAAAAACAGAAAAACATCTTCTGTTCAACATGAGAGTAGTTATCGCAGGAACTAGAATAATAATAAAAAAATGGACAAAATGGAGCGTCGTTGAAATTTACATACAGAAAACAGACTGTTTTTCATTATTTTGTGTACACTCAAGAGCCAAAACATTATGACCACCCCTACATTTTGCAAAGAACTCGCCTGCATGACGTGGAAGGCACGTCATCAGGTGGAAGTGGTATTTAACTGGTATTAAGTGGTGGTATTAATCCATGCCAAGGCGGTTGAAACTGTGTTACTCGCCAAAGGTGGGTCAACTCGTTATTGACGGGTGGTCATAATGTTTTGGCTCTTGAGTGTATGTAAAATATAAGAAGTATTCAACGTAAAAACTTTATTTTAGTTCCAGCGATAGGTAATGGTGTACTGAATAACATAGTACAATTTGAGATGAATCGGCCAATTAGTGTTTTTTTTTTTTTTTTTTTTTTTTTTTGTTTCTTTTTTTTTTTTTGCCTCACACCGTGCAGAAAAAGTAGTTTCGAAATAAATGAGTTTGATAGTAATAGTAAAATAAGATAGGTATATTCTCAATAAAATGGAACATAAATATGCCCTTACAATTAATCTGTAATACCAGCACCATACAATATCCCTTCTATTCGCTCATATTCTTCTGGTTCTTCGGATTTAGCTTTTTCTGAGCTGTTCTGGCCTCTTTGGAGACACTGATGCTCTGACGACCGATTCGTCGCACGTCACGTTTTCGGACGAATTGCTCCACTTGTGGATCGATTTTAATGCCCATTATATTCATGATTTTTAAGATAGCTGTGAAGCATTCATTGAATGTACAAGCAACACAATATGTTGCGACGGCAGCGATTTTTTTGCCGCCAAATTGATGCTTTGGCGCAAATTTCCATACACCAAAATTGAAACTTTCATTATTGTTTTGGGTGTTACTGCAGATACATCTTTCTAATAGAACACCGGCAGTCAAATCCTCCGAAATCGGCTTCAATATTTCTTGTGCTTCATCATCTACAGCAGGTGGAGGCTCTGAAGTTTCCAAAGTACCTTCAGCTTCACTTTCACGCCATTTACACCAAGATTCAGGGCCTATATGAGTGCTGTGGATTTCCATCCGCCGAGACATTGTGATAAAATCCCGCCCATATTATATTTAAGGAAGAGGTGCGCAGAAGATCTATCTCCCCGTAGTACACTTGGTAACACTTTTCAGTGGCTAAAAGATCTACAACTTGGCATTATGTTAGTATTAATGAACTCTGTTTCAGCATGTTTTGTTGTATTCTATGTTCTTTTTTATTTTTGTTGTTCTTTTTTTTTTGCTGTAACTGTTCATAATCTGCCATTGGAAATAATAAAAAAAAAAATATTTAGGGAAATGAAGAAGACCCGAGCAACTGCGTTCCCACGAACAATAAATCTATTATCGGGCCGCCCGGCCTTTTACCTGCTTCTGCGCTGACCTACTAAATGGGCTGTAGAACTTAAAATATCGTCAATATCATTACAAAAATTTAACAGTATATTTTTAAAGGATTATACTTTCAAAATATCGGAAAAAAAAATTCGATTTTTGAAATTTCTAGACTTCCCCTTAAAGCATCAATTAAGTATAGTAAAGTTAGAAATAGTTATTATAAGTAAAAGTGGAACTTAAGATTAACTGAGTTTAATATTATAACCGAAATTGTTAACTGTAGATCGAAAATTAAGAAAGGAAAAAAAATGGGCGTTATTACATACATATTAAAGGATTGATTATATGCATAACTATAATTTTGTAATGATGTGTCTGCATTTCGATAACACAAATCTCTTTGATAACTATATAACAATATTTTTTGGATTTAGTAATACTGCTTCATTTAAAAGACTTGAGAAGGAAAACTTTTGACATTAGTAATTTACGCTTGTTTTCGTTTTTCTTTCGTTATCTGAGTTTTGTATCTGTCATATTTTTAAATTAAGAAAAAGAAAAAAACAAAAGAAAAATGGTGTCAAGAGAATAAAAAGAAAATTTGACGCAGTTTTTACTCTCGCAAAAGTATTTTAGACAATATGAGTTCATGTTTCCTTTTCTTAGTAACTGTACTAATAGTGTTAAAAGTCCTAGATGCATCTGCAATAGGTAATATTTTTTTTATTACGTTAAAATTTCTAAATCTATCTTAAAATTAGGATTTTTAATTTGTTTTAAAATTTCACATCATCTAATTATTTCTCAACATACTTAATATGTATTATATATGGAATATATCTAATCTATTTGTAGCAATATCTGATAATTTATCTATCCATATCAATATAGGATAATTGCAGTTATGTCCCAGATACTGTATAATGGAGCATATGGTTGTTATCTATGTAGATATATGGTACAGTTGAGTTCGGATAAAACAGCAAATTAATTTCTTTTTGTATTCATTTTTCGGAATATAGAGTTTTATATCATAATTAAAGAAACTTTCGAAAACATTTTATTATCAATTTATTTATTATTATTACTATTATTTTTTGTAATTTTTATTGTAAATTTATTTTGTATTTTTTGTAATTTTTTGATTTTGTCTTTCACTAATGTATGTTAGTAAGTCAAAGTCAACCACTACAACGAAAAGTCAACCACTATACGAAGATATTATCTTCCAATAGACTTTCAAGGGTAATTGTATCATAATTACGTGTCGCACATGTGAGAACATAGAGAAATTCAACTAGGAAATCAGACTTTCAAATGAGACACTTTATTCCTGCTATCATAATCATCATATAGCGACATTGCTGTCTGAAAGTCAATGCGGCCAGATGGTGAATTGGCTAGCGCTCTGGTCTTTGGTGCTTCAGGTTCGAATCCTGGCGGTGGCATGAAAGTTTGTTAGGGGTTCGAAATCCATGTTAAACTGTAGGCCTAATTATCCCAAAGTGTAACAAAATGACAGTAGAGCGACAAGCCAAACCTCTGAAAGTCGCTACAGCCAGCAACGAACGTCGAAACTTAATTAAATTTGTTTAAAAATTGCATCGTTTTAATATCTACAAATGATACAGATTTTTTAATTCTTTTGAAGCAGCTTTAAACGAGATCTCTAATTTTCTTTATTTCAGATAAATCCATTGAGGAAATCGTACAGTACTCTGAAGATGTGGATATATCCATTCAGTATCTTCTCTACACCCCAGACACCCCCGAACAGCCCTGCTTCCTGGAACCGAACCCAGACGCTCTTGAACGATGTCCTTTCAATTCCTCTTATCCAATGAAGATTTTGATTTTCGGATTCCAAGAAGAATTATCGCCAGACAGCGCATTTATCGTAAGATATCTAACGCCTGATTTTTACCACTGTTTTCGGGTCATCAATAGCACCACTAATCAATATCTTCTATTAAACTATTCAGTAATTTCCATAACATGCACGGATGTGTCTCCTTACAATTTCAAAAATTTCTTAAAAGCAAATGAAAAGACAGAGAAGTAAAAATTATCACAAATGAAGACGTATATATTTTTAAGTTTTTTTTTTACCTCATTTAATTTAAATGAAATTAAATTCACTAGGTATATTCTATATCAATAACTAGTATATTCATGTTCAATCAAGAATCACATCAAGATTCGAGTTCTTGCCACATTTACTGCATATCTTTATCAATGGTATTCATATCACGACCATTAATAATTGATCATATCCTTTATTTCATACCTTTATCAATGGTATTCATATAATTTTATTCATACCTTTATCAATTATATTCATATCATGTAATTTATACTTTTACCAATGGTATTCATATAATTTAATTCATACCTTTATCAATGATATTCATATCTTGTAGTTCATACCTTTATCAATGGTATTCATATCATTTAATTCATACCTTTATCAACGATATTCATATCTTGTAGTTCATAACTTTATCAATGGTATTCATATCATTTAATTTACACCTTTAACAATTGTATTCATATCATGTAATTTATGCTTTTATCAATGATATTCATATCCTTTAATTCATGCCTTTATCAATGATATTCATATAATTTAATTCATACTTTTATCAATGGTATTCATATATAATTTAATTCATACCTTTATCAATCGTATTCATATAATTTAATTCATACCTTTATCAATCGTATTCATATAATTTAATTCATACCTTTATCAATGGTATTCATATCATGTAATTCATACTTTTATTAATTGTATTCATATGTAATTCATACTTTTACCAATGGCATTCATAATCTTTAATTCATACTTTTATCAATGGTAGTCATATCATTTAATTCATACCTTTATCAATGGTATTCATATCATTTAATTCATACCTTTATCAATGGCATTCATAGCATGTAATTCATACCTTTATCAATGGCATTCATAGCATGTAATTCATACCTTTATCAAGGGCATTCATAGCATGTAATTCATACCTTTATCAATGATATTCCTAGCATGTAATTCGTACCTTTATCAATGATATTCATATAATTTAATTCATACTTTTATCAATGGTATTCATATCATTTAATTCATACCTTTATATTCATATCATGTAATTTATACCTTCACCAATGGTATTCACATTAAATGGTTCATTCAAATTAAATTTAATTCAATACATCCCTCTATCGGCATCAAGAATCACGTGAAGATCGAATTCTTGCCATATTTACTGTATATCTTTATCAATAACATTCATATCCTTCAATTCATACCTTTATCAATGGTATTCATATAATTTATTTCATACCATTATCAATGGTGGTAAGGCCTTCTACTTTAGACCAGTCTATCCTGTATCTTTGTTGGGCATGTTTGACATAAACTTGGATACCTAGTGCACCAGATACCATTCCCCTCGACTTCTTTCTATTGGGTTATGTTAAAGATACCGATAAATGATAACGGACATGACTATTTTAAAACAGAGGGGTTATTGATAGTATTGTCTCCGTGGATGAGGTTATGTTACAGCGAACATGAAACAAACATACACAGTCCAGCCACATTAATGTGACCACCACCTACTTTCGACGTCAACGTGAAATAACCAATCACAAAAGGCAGGTGGCAGCACATTGCAGTGGATTGCACATACCACTTAAATACCACTTAATACCATATTCCACACTCCACTTAAAGCCAGAATATACAAGAGTGTATATTCTGGCTTTTGACAGGTGGTCACATTAATGTGACTGGACTGTGTATTATTTTAAAATGTGCTTTGTGCAACTAATGATGTACTACACACAGATATATATTAAATTAAATTAAAATGAGGCAAAAGAAAAAAAATACTTCTAATTTTGTAATAGTTTTCTCTTATTTGTCTGTTAATTTATCTTTGCAATAACGTGTTAGGACCTGATTGCTGAGTGACTGAGCCCTCTGACGCTGAAAAAAAAAAATGTGTTTTTAACTTAACCTGTATCTACGATCGTGAGCGGTTTTGTTTAAGTATTAGATCCATAAATAACCTACAACGAAAAAAAAAAAAAAACAGAACTTATTCGTAAACGAAAGTTTTTTTTCTCTTTCTAATGCAGGATGGCAAACACTTAGATAGCTTGGTCTTGGATGCCTTAAGGCAAGTGGTGCACAAACGTTACTCACTTTGCATTACCCAGGGGGCGCGTGTGGCTTGAAGATAAGCCACGGACGCGGAGTAACAATGCCCCCGCACTCTATTAGACCGGGACCTACGGTTTAAAGTGGATTCCGAACCACTACAAACATCCATGGTATCGCCGGGACTCGAACCCGAAACCTGTGGTACCAAGCGCCAGAGCGCTAGCCACTCGGCCATTCAGGCCCTCGTAAACGGAAGTAAATTTAAGTATTATTTGAATAAATTCAAGTATTATCCAAGCGTCAGTCTTCAAGAAAAACTTTGAGACCTGATGGCCAATGTGGCTATATCTGTGGCCTTTGGTACCACAGGCTTTTCAGGTTCGAATTCTGGACTCTGGCATGGATGTTTGTGAGTGGTTCGGAATCCACGTTAAACTGTAGGTCCCGGCTAATTAGCCTAAAGTGTGCAAAAAGTGCCAAACCAATAAAAAAAATTTAACTAGTGCTTATAGCTAGTGCTTTAAAATCCAGGTGATTCATTAGCAATTCTGACAGCATAAATGAGAGTATTCTATAAATAATTGATGTGGATTTTCTAGGTTTCCTTTATGTAACACACCAACATGTTGTATCTAAACCTTGAAGGCATTAAATCACATCCTTCCATACGTTCATCGGATAGCTAGATAATTCATGATATATATTATAAGCGAAGTAATAAGATCTCCAATATAAAGAAGTTGTGCAAAGCAGTATTTTTTAATGCGCTTTTAATGATAAATATATTTTGCTTTTGTTCAAAATACAATTCAATTCATGGACAGTAATGACAGCATGTATACTAGCAATCTGTTTGGTCTACTTCAGGGGTCTCCAAACTGTCCAGCCTTAGGGCCATACTGTTTACTCCAGTAAGTACCAAGGGCCAAAACCGTTTTAATTTTTCCGCCATTATCTATTATTTCCAGACTAGTCGTCGAGTTCGCGAAGATAAAGTTGATGATAAATTTTGATACTCGTTCATCGCGAGCCGGATTGAAGACACTGGCGGGCCGTAGTTTGGAGACCCCTGGTCTACTTGGTAATTGATTTACTTGGCAACAGTTGGACCAAGAAGATCTGAAAATCTATTGGTACAACTCACATTTGCTCTATTTGGTGTATTTTGATTTTCTTTTACATGGCAAACGAATGCCAGACATTTGTCCTTTAAAATACTTCCAGAAGATTTCCGTTCTTCTGTGACTATTAGATTGTTAATGATATATTTTATATGGTAGATATTACATTTTTGATATAAGAAATATGTAGAGCATAAGTTTTAATTATTTGTTTTTTATTTAGTTGTTAATGATAAATTTTTATTTTTGCAGTTGATGAAAAATAAATTTCTTGCATTATACGAATACAATGTGATCATTGTCAACTGGAAGTGCTGCAATCAACCACCTGTTATCTTAGCCGCTGTAAACACCCAATTAGTGGGTTATGATTTGTCCCAATTAATTAAATATTTGGAGGTAAGATCAATTACCTTTTTACTTGAATTAAAGTTAATAATCTAAATCTAAAAATTAAAAATGGTGCATTACAAAACCTACAATGGATATTAACAATGGTGTATTATGAAACCAAGTATAAAATGTTAGAAAAAACAGTAATTCAATAAACCACTAAAGTTTTATAACTCATTAAATTATAAAGTCAGCAATTTAAAAAAAAAATTAATTCAGTATTTCTTTATTAGTTTCTCAGTTCTTCCCATTCTAACTATGAGGTTACTCAGTAATTTAACTTAGTACGCATGTTAAAGCATGCAATGAATTGTAACATTATTAGTTATATTTGTGAATGATAGTAGAAATTCTTCTAAATCCATTAGTAAAGATCAGTGACCAAAATTTAAAAAAGTAAAAGTAGAAAATTACTCAAAACAGCCGAGAATCGGATAAAAAAATCGATTAAATAGTCGGAAAATTTTTGGCCGACTCCCCACCCCTGTAGAAATCTACAAATTCCTTACGAAAAAAATATTATCTTTATTTTTTTACCTCTAATTAATTCCAGCATCTGTCATGTGAAAGCATGCAATGAATTATAACACTGTTAGTTATACACAGTCCAGTCAGATTAATGACCACCTGTCAAAAGCCAGAATAACCACCTTTGTTAGAGCTGACCGCTGCTACGTTTCTGCTTTACGCCAAAGATTGAAATGCTTTCCGATGCCCTAGGACATCCTTTATGTTATATACACTCCACTGCAATGTGCTGCCACCGGCCTTTTGTGATTGGTTATTTCACGTTGACGTCGAAAGTAGGTGGTGGTCACATTAATGTGACTGGATTGTGTATTTGTAATTGATAATATCCCCCCCAATATCAATATCAATCGTTATTATCATAGCGACATTTTATAACAAAAATATGTCTATATAATTGATATACATACAACAGGATCATGTTTTGTAGTTAGTTGCTTTCAAAATCAATATATTATTATTATTTTTTTACGCATTTAAATATATTATTTTGAAAAACTGTTCCATGATTTTTTTTTTCATCGGCAAAAAAGGAATCCATAAAATAAAAAGTTAAGAACTGGTATTAAGAAAATCGATTAATTTAATAATATTAGATGTATAGTAAATGGAAAAAGTCATTAATTAATAATTAATATCAATCGTTATAAGTTAATTCAAAAACATTCTAAAACTTGATCCATTATTACGTTTATAGATGTAATTGAAACTTTTTTAATTGTTATGTAAAAAGTTTGATATCAGTAGAAGTTGTATATTGACCATTTCACGAATATTTTCTTATTCCAATAAGAGTTTTTTCTCTTTTTCAATTCCTACTATTAGTTCATATTCTCCCTATATATATCTTGTTCAAATTTGCAATCGTTCATAAAATACTTTTTATTCATCCACTCCAGTTCAAATACATTTTTAAAACTTGTAGTGGATGGCACTGGATGTTAATACAGTTTTTCAGATATTAATTCAGTAATTAAATTTAATTCATTAATTTTAGTTTTATGCGGGAGAAAATTTCTCTTGTTTGAGATATTTAGCAGGATATAAATTTAGGAATAAATGCCGTCAGTGGCGAAGCGTGTAGATCGTTGGAAAAAAATATTTCTTTTTTTCGTTCTGGGTTCTAGTCTGAGTCAAGGAGGGAACAAAATGGAAAATGAAACATGCTAATAAATTGGTGAGAGAGAGATGGAAAGTGTGTATGTGTGAGAGAAAGAAAATTTTTCTAACTTAAAAAAAGGAATGAAAATTATTTATAATGGACTTTTTGCAATATAGTGAAAAAAAGTAGAAATTAACTTAAATTTTTTTTTTTGTATTACTTGTTTAAGAAATAACTTTTCAGCCCTAAAATTGTCAAACTTTTTAATAAACCCATCATTAATAAATTATGCCATATTTCAGTCTTAAATTGACAAACCCATCCATATGATCTATTACCTGGCAAACCTCCTTTAATCCCACAATCTATACATTGTTGTTTACTTGTTTTTTTCAGGTAAACACAGGATTGGATCCTGAAAATGTTCATATCATTGGTCAGAGCTACGGAGCCCAAGTAGCAGGAGCAGCTGGAAGAAATACTCCTAATTTAGGAAGGATAACGGGTGACTATTTTTAAATTAATGTGTCATAAATATTTTATAGTTTATAATTCCACCGCTGGTTGTGTGGAAAATTGGTAAGTAGCCAAGCAGGACGGATTCAAACCGAGCGGCGTGATATTAGAGAAAAGTATTTTCGGTCGGATTTAAATACAATAAAAAATATTATAATTTTTAATAATTAAAAATTACATCATATTGCAATCGTGCTTCCTCCTACGCACTGCCAAGAGCGCTAAGTAAATCCCAATCCTAACAGAATACATTTTAAATTTAGAAATAGTCTCAGTTAAATAACAGGTAGGCTGAAAAGTTCGTAGGCTGACACATAGATGGCGCTACTAGTATTAAATCCATATGATTTTTTGTTAGCCCTAACCTACAAAAGACACGTGCAGAAAATTTGACAGCTGTTGCACTATTAGTATGTGAGTTATAGCATTTTTAGTGAAGCAACTTTTGTTAGTTTGAAAAAAAATGGATAAAAAGGAATTTCGTGTGTTAATAAAGCATTGCTTTTTGAAGAAAAAAAAAATACTATTGAAGCCAAGGCTTGGCTTGATAAACATTATTCGGACTTTGCACCAGGAAAATCAATCATAGAGAAGAGGTTTGCTAAATTTAAACGAGGCGAAATGAGCACCGAGAAATGCACGCAGTGGACGCCCCAAAGATGCTGTTACCGACGGAAACATAAAAAAAAGTCCACAAAATAATTTCTGATAACCGTAAAGTGAAGTTGATTGAGATAGCCGAGACCCTGAAGATATCAAAGGAACGTGTTGGACATATCGTGAATGAATATTTGGATATGCGAAAGCTCTCTTCAAAGTGGGTGCCGCGCGAGAGCTCACAATCGACCAAAAACAAAAACGAATTGATGATTCTAAGCAGTGTTTGGAGCTGTTCAATCGTAATACACCCGAATGAATTTTTGCGTCGATATGTGACATTGGATGAGGAATGGCTCCATCATTTCACACCGGAGTCCAATCACCAGTCAGTGGACCGAGTGGACTGCACGTAATGAACACTAAAAATGCTATAACTCACATACTAATAGTGCAACAGCTGTCAAATTTATACACGTGCCTTTTGAAGATTAGGACCAACTAAAAATTATATGGAATTAATACTAGTAGCGCCATCTATGTGTGAGCCCACGTGTTAAATCCCAATCCTAACAGAATACATTTTACTTTTAGATATAGTCTCAGTTAAATAAAAGGTACCTAAATTTCACCCATTATTAACTTTAGAGTTCCCCTTATAGGAAAAAAAAAAAAAAAATTGTACATGCAAAAATTTCTTCTATACAATTAGGTCTAGATCCGGGAGCGCCTCTGTTTTCATCAATTCCCGTATTTACTTCTCTTAGCTACAACGATGCGAATTTTGTCGATGTGATTCACACCAGCAACCTTACGTATGGTAAGTTTTTTTTTTCTTTCTTTCTAATGCAGCTGGCAAACACAGACAGCTTCGTCTTAGATGCCTTAAGGCAAGTGCTGCATAGACGTACTCACTTTGTATTACCCAGGAAGCGCGTGTAACTTGAAGATAAGCCACGGACGCGGAGTAACAATGCCCCCGCAACGCTCTACGATCATATTACACCGGGACCTACTTTTCAAAGTGGATTCCGAATCACTACAAACAACCATGGCACCGCCGGGACTCGAACCCGAAACCTGTGGTACCGAGCGCCAGAGCGCTAGCCACTCGACCATTCAGGCCCCCGTATGGTAAGTAGCAGCAAGTTGCTATTTGGCAAACGTTTAGAACTGTAAATGGTGTAATTGTATAAAATAGTCCCCTGATTCTAAGATATGTATTGTAACGTCTCGGCCTACATTTGAGGCAGGAATGTTTCAAGAAGAGGGCCACTTTCATATTCAGGGAAAACTTTAATTTTTAATTATACGCACTATATATATATATTTCTTTCTAATGCAGCTAGCAAACATTTAGACAGCTTGGTCTTGGATGCCTTAAGGCATGCGCTGCACAGACGTTACTCACTTTGCACTACCCAGGGAAGGGGGCTGTAGCTTGAAGATAACGCACTCACGCGGAGTAACAATGTCCCCGCAACGCTCTACGATCCTATTAGACCGGGACCTACGGTTTAAAGTGGATTCCGAACCACTACAAACATCCATGACACCACCAGGACTCGAGAACCCGAAACCTGAGGTACCGAGCGCTAGCTACTCGTCCATTCAGGCCCTATATATATATATACTGTTAATGTACTTTTGGCTATTGTACAAAGAAATTAATATTTAAAATAAAAAAATTTGATAACGAGTGCACGATCAAGTGCACGATTAAGTACAGTTCACTCCAAGGTCGGTGATTTTCAGAGTTCTCGAACGACGTGGAATTTTCAACACGAACACATTTCGTAATACACGAAATTACAGGGAGATCACTTTGAAAACAGGCTGAATCTCCGGCCTATTCAGAGAAAGAAAGAAAAACAACACTTATGGTCGACTCGTCGAACTCTCTCTTTTCTTCACTAAAATCTCCTTTTAAGACAATCCGACAATTAAGAGAAAAGAGGTTCTTCTTCTTCCCTTCTCATTGGAGTAGACATTTCTCAGCTCGTGGCTTATCATCCATGACAATGGAAAAACTCATTGGTATAGTTCATGTTCATTCTGTAGTTGTTTCAATCTGTGAAGGTCGAACAGATATTCGCTAATTTTCTGAATATCATTATAGATGATACCGAATATCTGATGTCAGATTTGAGTGACCTTGTTGTTCTCATTAATACAAAACACTAATTGCATGTAATATAACTACCCACAATACAGCTCGTCTGCTGTCAAATTTGAGTCAGATGTTATTATTATATATTTGTCAAATAACATTAATTCCTCTCTCCTGGCAATGAAATACCGAAACTCTTCTCTTAAGAAAAAAATGTTGCTATATATATATGCCACTATATATATATTATATGCATTATTTTAATAATTGTGATTATTAGAGCAGTGATATCTGGCGCTTTTTTGGCTAAGGTTGCCCTGAATAGTGTTATAAATTTAGAGGAACTCAGTTGAGAAGAGAATTTACACTGGTAGGAGTGATGTCTGCCCCAAATTTAAATTTTGATAAAGTTACATATATTATATTTTACGTACTTCCTTTTTCCCTCGAGCCCAACAGAAAACTTATCAACAACAGATTTATCGTTATATTTCACAAATCCACCTAACCAGCAACAATACCACCATGAATTTCGGGATCGAGTTTAATTTAAAATAGTGATATGCATTAAAAAATTTCTCATTTGGAGAATTCTAATAATGTAACAGATGACAAATGGATGTTTGAATTGTCATCATTATAGTAGACTTTTTTTTTAAATTCCAGACATTTGACCAGAGTTTAACTGCCACTAATAAGGCAATTTTATAGTAGATTCAGCGTTAACAAGGCTGTTTATTATCTATCTGTCTCTCTCTCTCTCTGTATGTCCCGGTCTGTTTAGCCCTCGTGTGCACAGGACGACAGTAAAAGCGACAAACCAAATCAAACCTCTCTGTACGTATAAAATAACCTTGTTGATGTTGAATCTGCTATTTATATAGCAGATTCAGAATTAACAAGGTTATTTATTATTTATCTGTCTCTCTCTCACTCTCTCTATATATACATATCATATATCTATCTATTCTTAAATATACAGAAACTGTTTTTAATATCTAGGGAACTTAAAAATCAGACTGTTAGTTTTCCTTACTTTTAACATCATATATCTATTTACATATTTAAAAAGATTAAATAATACAACGTTAAAATAAAATTTAACATCATATATTTTCACAATGAGCACCATGATTTCAGTAACGCTCTCTTTTTCTCCTTCTTCCCAGTCTTCAGCACGAGATAGCTCACAGGACTTGTTTAAATTTAATAAAATCTTAAATATACGTGCCACTATTTGAGATATTAAGTTTAATCATGCACTGTAGTAAAATGTATTTTAAATTAAAAATTCTGTTATTATATTTACACGTGTAGCTTTAAATTATATTTGCATGTGTAGAGCGTGTTAATGCTTTGTTAAGTTATATTCATTGCACGTGTAGCATTAAATTTACACGTGTAGCGTGTGTTAATGTTTAGTTAAGCAAAATTGGCAACTTTATTATTGTTCTAAGAAAAATAAAGATGGCTGCTGTTGCGTTTTAACTTACGAGTGTAATTGTGTTGTAATTTGCTTTATTGTGGCGAATATGGGATTCCAGTAAAGTAAGTGTTATTTGCAATTCGAAAGCATAAGATTATCGAAAGCATAAGCTTTATTTTGAAAAGAGAGAGATAACGTAAAATTTTATGACTGTTAGTGAATTTCGATTTTACTTTTAAACCTGTCTTTCAGGGTTTATATATATATATATATATATATATATATTGTAGCATTTTTTCCAACGGGAAGAGATAAAGTATTTTTGTTCCCAGGGGAAAGGGATATCTATTCTTTAACAAGAACATAACAGCGACCTATCACTCAAATCTGACAGTAGATAAGCACCATCGTGGATTTTTATATTACATGCAATTAGTGTTTTGTACTAATGAGAACAGCCTGTCACTCAAATCTGACAGCAGATTGGTCTGACAGCAGATAGGTCAAATCTGACAGCAGATAGATCTCATTATCCACAACACTGATTGTGTTGTGGATAATGAGACCTCATGAAATTGGAGATTGTGTGACCTTCACAGATCTGAACGATTTCAAATGGAATATGGACTGCCTAATGATTTGTCGTATTTTAATTGGTGATAGACCATGGGCTGAGGAAGTGTCCACTCTAATGAGAAGTGAGAGAAGCTGACACTCCCTCTTGAAGGATTTTCTTAAAGGAAGGTTTTTGGAGAAGAAGTAAAGTGGTGCGCTACTAGTCGACAAGAAGTGTCGTTTTTCTCTTTTTCTGAAAGTGATTCAACAGGCCAAAGATTACATATGTTTACAAAGTGAGTCCGTTGGGGTTTCGTCTACCACGCCGTGTAATAATTAAGATCAGCTGCAGACCAGTTTCATTAGATTTGTCGTAGACTCGAGAACTCTGAAAATCCCCATTCTTGGAGTGAACTGTACTTGTGAATAAAATTGATATCCTTAATTTTCATTTCTTTGTAATAGAATTTTGTATATATATATATATATATAATGCTTGTGAAAAATTTAAATGTTCCCATGATCCCATGAACCTGAAAGTTGCCCTCTTTTTTGAAGCCGTTATTGGTCTAGTATAGACCGAGATGTTACAATATTATATATACAATACACAGTCCAGTCACATTAATGTGACAATCTGTCAAAAGCCAGAATCACATTAATCTGTCAAAAAAGCCGCTCTTGTATTTTGTGGCTTTAAGTAGAATGTGGAATGTGGTATTAAGTGGAATTCTTTATATACACTCCACTGCAATATGCTTCCACCTGCCTTTTGTGATTGGTTATTTCACGTTGACGTCGAAAGTAGGCGGTGGTCACATTAATGTGACCGGACTGTGTATATAAACGTTATGGTTGTAATTTTGTATAACTATTTAATAAGATCTTCTTTAGTTTTGATTTCACTTTAATCTTATAGGTTTTGGCATCTATGATCCTATTGGAGATGTAAATTTTTATCCCAATGGCGGAGCAAGGCAGCCCCAATGCGATCCGAGTAATAATAAATCACAATCATGTAAGTAATTCACAACTTAATTCACTAACATTCCATGGAGTTATCTTCCCATTTGATTTGCAAACATGAAATCTCCATTCTTAATGTTTATTTTCAGATGAATTAATGCTACGCTACAGAAACTGCAACCACCAATCTGCACCCAACTTCTTCTTGCAGTCAATCAACACGACCGAATGCCTCTTCTGGTCGGTGAATTGCGACAGCTACGACGACTTCTTGGACGGACAGTGTCCTCCAGGTTCATCGTTAGTGAATTTGATGGGACTACCAGCCAAGAAGATCCCAGGATTATCTCCCAAGTCTAAGTTCTACCAGATGGCCGGGAATCAATTTCCATACTACCTGAAAAATGGTTATGAGCCACTATGATCATTCATTTGCTGCATAAATAAAGAACATGCAAACTTGAAGCTAATACTATTTGAACTATTAGAATTAACTTGATGTTTTAAGTAAAATTTTATGACCTGTAAAAACAAAATAAAAAACTTGTTGTTTATTAATTAGCATTGGCTTATTTTTTCCTTGACTAAGAAGTAGTGATGTTCCCATGCTAATTGTTTATCGGTCATTTAAATATGGTATATTATTTTGGTAGTTTATTTTCTAAAGAGGGCGACAAACTCAAAATTGAAACCAGAATTGTGCAATTTTTTGTGGGAAGTACAGCAATGACTTTAATCCATAGGTCAATGCTTCGTCAGTTCTCATCTTTAATGTAATATTTAATGTCTTATTGCTGCTCTATTTTACTTGAAATATAGCGATTTATGAAAATCCGCCAAGAGAGGGACCAGCTTCCCTCCCTTCTCATTGGAGTCGACAGTTCCCCAGCCTATGCTCTATCACCAATCACGTTGCAACAATTCATCCTGTTGTCCATATTCCATCTGTAATTGTTTCGATTTGTGAAGGTCGAACATACAGTTGCTAATTTTATAAGGTCTCATTATCCATGGCACTGATTATCTGCTATCAGATTTGTGTGACAAGTTATTCTCATTAGTACAAAAACCTAATTGTATGTGTTATAAATATCCACGACATTGTTTATCTGCTGTCAGATTTGAGTGACAGGTTGTTGTTGTGTACTTGTTAAAGAATATACATTTTTCTCTCCTGGGAACGAAATGCAAAACTCTTCACGTGAGATAAATATTGAAAAAAGATAACCTTCATCAAACTGCTGCTTTATCAGATAATTCAACATTATCAATGTCTGTACTTTTGAGGAAAGCTTCGTCAAAAAAATCTTCGCCACATATTCCATCAAAACATCGATGATCGCAAAATAATCGAAATCATAAAACAAATACAATATAAAAAATATACAATTTTCATAAGTGAATTAAAAAAAATACCATTAATAAATAACAATAATAATTGATAGGAATAATAATAAACAAACAAATAGTAATAATTGAAATCATATTACAATATTATGTTAACAATTTCAAAATAATTTTAAAACAACACGCACGAAGTTACAAATCTCTTTAAGAATTATTTAAAATACTTCCGATTTTTTGAATAAAAGGAGTCACATAAGCTGGATCAAGTACGAATTTAAATGCTTACTAACAGGAAAGCCTCATTAACTAATAGTTTCTCAAATGCAAATTGAACGAAAGACATGTTTTTCTTTTCAGTTAATGGTGTTGTTGTTGTTGTTATCGTGTCCATGGATTTAAAACATTATTATCAAAGTTAGATCAAGTCAAAAGTCTTCACGATAGCGGCCGCTTCACTATACAGGACTTCTCTTAAGTTGACCTCGATTGGCCTCGATTTTTTTTTTTATTGAAAAACGTATTTCTATCTTCATTGAAAATAAATCGAATATATAAATTACTATTGATTTGCATTTCCTTTAAACTGCAATAAAAATTTAATAACAAGAACATATCATCAAGGTAGTGAAAAAAAAAAAACTGATTTTCTAATGATTTAATAAATAAATTGTAAAAATTCGTGTTAATTAAAAATATTATTTTAAAATAACCTTTTATATGTTATTTTAAAACTTTAATACAAAGTACATCGAATATCAATGTTTTTATGTTCCCATACGAATAAAGTGAGTTTATAGTTACCATAATACAGCAGATTCCAGGATTTATTGATAACAATACCCTGTAAATACGCGACTATTAAAAAGGAATTCACATTAGTACTGAATGAAAAATTTTATGCATCAGAAAACGAATCCTAGCAGCTAAAAATTGGTTTTTTTGTTTAATTTTTTATAGACACTGGATTTTTACTACATTAAATTAATTAAGAATACATTGCTTTTTATCACATGTTTCATCACATAATTAAGTGCGTTTCAATCTCCATTAAAAGGATTTCGTAAATAACTATTAGTTTATTTTGCTTAACTATAATAAAAATTTCACAATAAGAACATGTTAATCAACTAGAAAAAAAAACCTAGTTTCATTTTCTAACGATTTTATAAATAAATTGTAAAAATTCATGTAAATCAAAATGCTATTTTAAAATAACCTCCCATATGTATGTTATTTTTAAACTTTAATAAAAACACATCAAATATCTACATAGAACATCGAAAATTTCATAACAAGAGCATGTCAGCAAGATAAGAAGAATAAAAAGCATTTTCTAATAATTTCATACATAAATTGTAACAATTCCTGTAAATTAAAATATTATTATCAAAACACATTTTCAATGTTAATTTCAAACTTTAATACAAAGCACATCGAATATCTATGTATTTATGTTCATATCAGAGTAAAATAAGTTGCAGCGTTATACAACATACACTTACACATACTTATATACGTACACTTTGTTATAATGCAGCGTTATTTACCATAACACTGCATATGACAGCATTTTTTGCTAATAATACTCTATAAGTACGTGACTTTTACAAAAGAATTCACAATACTATTGAAAATAACTCACAATACTATTGAAAATAATTTACACACTAAAAATCAAATCATAGTAGCTAAAAATTGGTTTGTAATTCATATTTTACAAAACCTAAATTTCTCCGTATATGTTCCACGTTACATAATTAAGCAGGTTCATCTCCATCTTGCAGACAATATGGTAAATCTGCCATAGTCCTTAGATAAAATTTGGATTTGGGAGCCAAGCCAGGGATTTGCTGAGCTGGAAGTCCCATGAGGTCTGTTTTCGATGAGTCTGGAGGACACTGCCCATCCAGGAAGTCGTCGTAATTGGGGCACTGCACTGACCGGAAGAGGCACTGGGCCTTGTTGATGGACTGCAGAAAGAAATATGGGGCAGCATCGTGGTTGCAACTTGGGTACTCAGGTGAATCTGAAATAAAAAGATGCAATGTAATTGACAGGACAGTGATGATGTCCACTCTTAGTCCGTAGTAGAGCAGCGGTTTGATAAATCTTGGGGCCATTTTGTTGTCACTTCTTTTAGAAATTAGAAGACTTAAATTAGTAATTGTCTCTAAAAAAATGTGCAAAGTCCAAAGTCTAACGTAAGGGTCAACCCGTCCTTGAAAGGATCTTGGAGGATCTGTCCACCTCGAATTCTTCCCCTTTTGGCTATATTTTGATTCGCGAAGACACGGTGGATCCTTACTCTAATTGTCAACAGTATTTTTATTTTCATCTCCAGGTGCAAGAATAAATAAATTCATAAAAGAACCCACCCTTGAGCAAGCAAACATGAAGTTATCCACGACAGAAAAATGGAGATCTTAAATCCACTCCGTAATACTTAATAGACTGGCTAGCGATTTGCTGATCGTTATTGCGGAGGCAAGGCTCACTGGAAATTGCAATCTCTTTAAAGTTAAAAGGGCAGAATGAGTGGTATCCAAATGGATACAAATTGCTTTTGAATATAAATTGTGCCACCCTCTCCCTTCCCTGTTAAAATAATAGCTTCAATCACCTTGCCCAGAATCTTCACATACAGCCTTGTGCCATTTCAAAGTTTTGGCGGATCGAGCTTCCGTAGTAAAATTATTCGAGATATGAAGGCGATAACGCGGTAATCCAGTCGAATAAAGTGAGTTTAGGTACTCTGGTGGGTAACTGGTAGGGACCTGATGGCCAAGTGGCTAGCGCTCTGGCTCTCGGTATCACAGGTATCGGGTTCGAATCCCGGTTGTACCATGGATATTTGTAGTGGTTCGGAATCCACTTTAAACGTAAGGTCGCGGTCCTGATAGGATCATAGAGCGTTGTGGAGGTAGTGTTACTCGCGTCCATAGCATATCTTCAAGCTAAAAACTTCGTGCCTCCTGGGTAGTGCTAAATGAGTAAAGCAGTGCAGCCCCTGCTTATGGCATAAAGATTAAATGTCTGTATTGCCAGCTGCCTTAGAACAACAATAGCAAATTAATAATAGTGGCAGCGTGTTTAAACAATGACCATCTTCAATACAGCTGCGTAAAAATTTCCGACTCCTGATTATTTATTTAATTTTATGAATTTCGACTTTACTAATGGATTTAGAAAATTTTTGACATAAATTTAATGACTTTTATTGACTTCAGGTATCCCTTAAAACTTTTTTTTATATTAGCAAATTATTATTATTTTTTTTTTTTACAATTTTAAATAGATTTTAGTAGTGAACATTAAATCTTCTCAGCTGTGTACACATGCGCTGTCTACTTATGTTGATGATTTGCCGTAAGTTATGCGAGAGCATTTGGCAACATGCATATTTATATGGTTTCGGTTTCAAAAGACGTGCTAACGGTGAATCACGTTGCATTAGTGTTTTGCAGCCTTTGTAAAAGCTAATTAAATAATATAATTCTATTTTAAAGGTATGAGCTCTTTCACACTTTATTTGTGATGTGTCTTGATCATTAAATACCATACGATCTTATATTTTAATATTCTTTAATACAATTAGTAGTATTTTTTTATATTCCAAATTTGCTTACAAAAATTATATATCCCATAAAAATGACAGCACAAAATGATTAGGCAGTGAAGTTATTTAAATACTGAAGAAAGTAGTTATAGAATAGCTGAAAATAAGTAAAAGAAAATTTTATTTACAAAAATTCTACATTTGCTATACAATAAACGTTGTTTGTCCTTAAAAATTAAATAAAAAGCTTCTTCTTTCATTGATCCAAGATAGTTTTTTATAAGCCTAAATCAATGGTATAAGACAAGTTAGAAAAATGTATTAAAAGGAGGAATCAACTCGGTTTAAAGTGTTGATCAAAGTGTATCAACTTGATTTGCAACTAAAGCAGGTGCTCTTTTGATTAAATTAATTTTTAACATTAATTCTGATAATTTTGAAAAAGTAAAAATAATTATATAAAAATTCGGATTTTTATGCCGACTCCTTACTCTTCCGAAAATGTTCGACTCCCACTTTTGCAGATGAGATTTCTCCCATCTAAATACAGAGAAGACATCTAAATACAGAATGACATCTAAATACAGAAGGACATCTAAATACAGAGAAGATGACAGTGAAAGTTGTCTTGATAGGTATCAATGTCCCTTCTATCATATAATTGTTAATGGCTTGTTTGCTGTCAAGAGGAGTTGAAATCGAATCATCTTCCCTCACCACATTAACGTGCAAAATAAATTAATAGTTTAAAAACACTAAGAAACACGATTTTACAGTTAATCAAATTAAAAAGTAAAAATAATTGTTAGCATAAGAATAAAATGACTGACAAGAAAATGAATGTCACTGTTCTAAAAGCGTGGGGCTGCTTTGTATAACATTTTTAAACTAACTCTGCATTTCGGAATGAAACTAGTGAAAAATTATAACGATTGATATCGAGCACCCCACGCTTTTAGAACAGTGACATTCCTTTTCTCGTCAGTCATTTTATTCTTATGTTAATAATTTTTTTATTTTTTACTTTTTAAAAGCGTGTTTTTAAACTTTTTATTTTTTACTTTTTAGTTTGATTAACCCTAAAAGCGTGTTTTTAAACTATTAATTTATTTTTTACTTTTTAGTTTGATTAACTCTAAAAACACGCTTTTAAACTATACTATTTAAATGAGGTCCCGGTACGGAGGACTGGAACTATAGTTCTTACAATAATTTAATTGTGACTAAAAGAAAGGTTAAATACGAATAGGTCGAGTCAGCCAGGATTCGAATAGGGAATCTCCTGACCCATAGTCAGGCGCGTTATCCGTTGTGCCACTGTCCCACGTAGATTTGAATGTCTTAGGTACTTTCATTCTACATGGGTTAAATTGCTCTTCATAAGTTAAAATAAAATCACTGATTCTGGCGATCCTAATCATGATGAGATAATAAACTTATGAAAATATTTTAGTGTGCGTCGGTCCTTGATAAGTCTACAACGTTTAAATTAAATCTGATAGCTTAAAGTAGGGCAAAATCGGGCACAAAGAGTCTGTTACAAATAAACATACAGGTGAAACTAATAAAAGCATATTAAAAAGAGGGAGATCTTCAATGTATTGACGAGGAAATGAGAGATTGTCTTTCAAATATAAGACTAAACACTGACTAAACACATCAGGATCATGTTTTGTATAAACACAAGAATGAATAAACTTAAGGTATGTTTCATTTATTTTTTCGGCATTTTTATTTTTTATCACATTATTTTTTTGTAATATTTAACTTAATTATTATAATATATTTCTCATAAATTTTTATTTAGTGCACATACAACTGTTTGCTGGATTTTAAGTGCTCTCCGACTTTGAGAACCCGTGAGATAGAGTATTCATTAAAATATAAATGGAATATAGTTACCTTCATTTATTGATCGGCATTGAGGTTGCTTTGCCCCACCGTTAGGATAAAAATCTATATCACCAAGCGGATCGTAAATACCGTAACCTGAAAAAAATTGCAGATCTTAAGGAATTAAAATTTTTATATGGATTTCTTTCAATTATATTTGAATGACTTTTCATAATGAGGGGCAATTTGATGGTATAGGAAATGAAATGAGAGGAATGTACAAGATATTCCGGAACTCCTCCTTCAAATTTGGTGAGGAGGTACAGAACTTCAATAAGAACCAATCAGAATCACATAGGAGAGTATAGGAGGCTCTATATACGAGTGCTTAGGTCAACAAGCCTTAACAAGTTCAACAAGCTCTTAATTTAAGCCATTGACTTGTGGAATCAACATGCATTGTTTCTCCAAAGCTGGGCTGGTTGACATTCATTTCATGCATTAGGTAGCTAATGGGAATGGATGTTCTGCTATGCAATGGTTTCCGGAAACATTGTTGAAGTTGATAGGGGCTACAATGTGATGGGACTCCGTGTTTCTTTCTTTTTTGCACTTGATTCTTTGGGATAAGGCGTTTAGAAATCTGGTAAATCAGGGGTTGATTACCTTGTCACTCCGAATTTGACTCTTATTGATGTCTTATAGGGTCTAGAAATGTTGTTTATGAAAGTATATTGTTTATGAAAGTATATTGTTTATAGGGTATAAGTCTTCAATCCTCAGTATCCTGCAGTGCGGAACGGACATTCCATTAGAAATCTACTCATAGATGGAGGGAAAGGGTCGCTTCTGTTGTGGTGGAGCACCCGTAGGTAGAAGCCTGACTTGGCTCCGTGACGCTAAAGAAGGGGGGCACTGCCTTCTGGGAGGACTTTTATGGGGGTGAGGGGACTACCCACCATTTGCATATCATTTGGAAGAAATTCGGAAACTGCCATCAGGTAGTCTGACTAACGAGGCAAGATGTTAAACATCACAAATGCCATCGAGTCTCCTAGTGTTTTGAAATAGTGTCTGCAACAATGCCGCCAGCGAATTAAACCTCAGCCCCAATGCTCACCAGTGGCGCATGTTACTATTAAGCCACGAGTAGGACGTAGGATATATTGTTTATTAAACGTTTGTAGATTCTGAAATCTACCTGATGGCGCAAAACCTTCTATAAGCTATTATAATCATGGTTTAAGATCCATGATATCTAAAATAACCTACAGTCAATTCTATGTAGATTTAAGGCACGCACCCTCTGATATTGACTGGGTGGTTCCAATGGTCTGAGCTGTTATTATGATCCTGAAAACGCATTGCATCTTTGAAAAAGAGCTACAGTCGATTCGATGTAGATTTCAGAGTATTCATCGCCAATGGGATCGCCAAATTAGTCCCATCGCCAATGGTACTAATATGCAACATGTACTGTTTTAACGTTAATAATTTCGGACACTTCCTGTTTATATTTGTACCTATTATTGTACTGCTGTTTTATGATTGTTTCAAATCACTTTGCATTGTTTTTATATCCTTATTTTGACTTTGTTTTTGTGTCTTATGCAGCAGACCGCCCTGACGATGATTGTAACTCTTCCTTTAGTGATATTTCAATGTGATTCACGAACTATAAAAATGTGTTTCATTAATTGTACTGTGCAAAGGACAATTTTTAGTATTTTTCAGAAAAAAAAGAAGCATTTTCTCAACAAAGAAATTAACAAAATATTTAAAACAGTAAATAAATAATAAAAACATATCACTTTATTAATTAAAAAGAAGCATTTTCGTACTCGATACTTTACAGAAATTGGAACGAGGCATTCCAATAGAAGAGAAATGGGAAACAATTTCTTATAAAACGAATGTTTTGGAGGTGAAAAGATTAAGAATTTTTTTAAATATTATTTTTTCAGTTTTTCAATACAATATCAAAGCTTTATGAACATGAGAAGAAAAGTTTTTACTACTCTCATTTTAATTGATTCCCAATGGAAATCATGAAACATCAATTGAATTGAATGAACAATCAACTCACCGTATGTAATATTACTGGAATGAATGACGTCGACAAAGTTCGCGTCCGTGTAGGTCAATCCTGTGAACTACTGGGGGTCGGATCGAAGAGGGAGCGGCGGGATCCAGACCTACATTTACAAAAAGAAATGTCAAATGTTTGATAGTAACATAGTAAATTAAAAAAATATTAATAAATAAAAAAAAAAAAATCTAAAATTTCGGGATAGATTTCAATTTATCATCTTTGAAGAAAATTAATTCTAATTCGGGGCGCAAATTCAGGCATGTGCAAATTAAAAAGAAAATGGAATTAATGATACATTTTTGTTCTTGGTTTTAGTCAAAATTCAGGTTCGTTTATTATTCCCATCAAATCACATCACATCACATTCCTTCAAATATCGCACCACATATTTCATTATATCACATATCACATCACAGCTCATGTGACATGCCACATAGCATCAAGTATAACAAAGTATGCCACATCACTAAATCCTAAAACATATCAAATTGTTTATTATATCACATCACTCCACATATTGCATTACATCACACATGACGAGACATCACATTTCATATCACACACATTATTGCATCACATGTAACATCATATCATAACACGCTACATCCTGCATAATATCATATCACATCATGCATAATATCATATCACATCATGCACAATATCATATTACATCACGTATCAAATATTATATCACATCAGGTATCACATCCCGTATTACATCAAATCACATCACATCACATTTCAACCATTTTTTTAGCTGCTTTTTCTTCCCTCGAATTGTTGTTGAACGTAGAGGACCTTATATCATTTTTTTTCACATGATAAAAATATTCTTTTCTTATTTAATGCTTGGTAATTGAGAATTTCGGTCGAGCAGAACTCACTGATTAATGAATGTTATATTTACACTACAATGTACTGCACTGCATAAATATATTGTTGAAACACGAGGCCTTCAATATGTAGCTATTCATTTATGGATCCTTAAAAACTTTAAAACTCAAATTATTTTCAAACTGCCTTTGCAAAATAATGATTCAGAGATTAAAAAAGGTCTTGATAGTTTAAATTACTTCGTAGAGAATATTTTGAGCAAAATCATGAAAATAAAATGCAAGCAATTTTATAAAACCAGAAGTGGAAAATTATACTTTTCATTAATTTCAGTGCATCAGCACTTTAAAAATGTTTTTTTCCTATTGCATTCGAGACACAAATTGGTTATCTATAAGATATGCATTTAATTTGCAATTTTATCTGTACTCATTATTTCTAAATAATATTAAATGCCATCTAATTTATATTGTTTTTTTTTTTGTAAGAACAGAATGAATTAAATTTTAACTAAATCTTTGACACGTACATTTTCACACCTGTGATTCATGAGCCCTGTTTGCTGATTTTCAAAGGACCCCGTCACTTTGGCAGTGAGTTCCTAGTGCCATTGCGATTTAGAAAGAACATCCCCAGAGCTTTATGTGTCTTCTCCTTCCTCCTTAACTTAAAAGAATGAACTTTCCATCTTATGGATTTATCATGTACCTCCTCGGAATAAGCACTGGTCGACGAGATTGTATAAGGGTAGTGTTCCTGTGCTTACTAGAGCACATCTACACAGTTGCGAATAATAAATTAAAGTATCAATTAAAATTTTTAGTAAAATTAGAATGAGCCTATTTCAATTATAAAATCAGAAGAACTGAAAAAAAAATTAAATTAACTGAGCCAGTTAACGACGGTGAAACTATGGGAATTGAAAGGGAAAAAGTGAGGGGGGGGGGACTGAACGCGGGAACGCTATCATAAAACGATTAGCGTTGTTGATAGCAGGGTATCCATGCCAGTTTGACGGCATCAGCTGGTTCACGAACAATAAGAACAAACAAATGTAGATAATGGAGGAAGGGAGACAAAAAATTTATTTTATTTATTATAATTTTCTTTTCTTTTCTAAATGTAAGAAAGAGGAATCCAGGAATGTTAAGCACTGGTACTTTAAGGTTGACTCATTTTCAGAAGTTGCAATCAGCTACTCTAGTTCAAAAACCCAGCGAGCTAACTCCTGATGGTTCCAGTCTAAGATTACACTTAATAGTTTTTGCATAACGTTTTTTATCGTCCATATTTTTTTTTCTTCTTAGCGCGCATGCTCATAGGAAACATTGCACCTGTTGCGCATGCGTATCTGTATTACTGCACTACTGAGCTATTCATATGAGCATGCGCGTTAAGAAGAAAAATATCGGACGATAAAAAAACGTCATGCAAAAACTCTCTATTACCGAGATATAAACGTAACATTCACACTTTTTTGTTAGAGACTAATAAGATAGTGTTTTATATCACATACTAATCCTGTTATAATCATTGGAAATATGCTTTAGCGATAGCATGTGTTTCTGAAATGTTCCTGGATATTTACCAGTTATCCTTCCCAGATTTGGCGTGTTTTGTCCTGCAGATCCTGCCAGATGTGCTCCTAAACTGTGACCGATGAGATGGACATTTGAGGATCTACTCCTTTATTCACCTGTAAAAATTGGAGAAATAAATAAAACAAGTAATATATATATATATAAAAAAAATTAAGTCAATTCCTACTTTTTTCACACTATATTGCAGAAAGTCCTTTATAAGTAATTTTCATTCATTTTTTAAAGTTTATCTGGCGCCATCTATTGGTAGACATATGTAACTTAAATCTAAAAAAAAACTAAAAATTAATTAATTAAATTGAATGAATGATTTAATATTTGAAAAAACTGTATTAACATCCAGTGTCATCCACTACAAGTCCAAAATGTATTTAAACTTGAATGGATGAATAAAAAGTATTTTATTAGTGATTGAAAATTTCAACAAGATATATATAACAAAATTTCAACAAAGAGTGTGAGCTAATAGAAGGAATTGAAAAAAAAAATAATAAAAAATATATTCAAAATGCAGGAATACTGCTGATTATCATCAGTTATTAAAAAAGCGTAAAAATAATTCAATTTTTTTTTTTATTGTTTGAAATATAAATTAACACCATTAATCTAATGATTAGATTTTTCTTAGTTTACTTGCTAATTTGGAGCAAAATATAAAACTTGAATAAAAAAATAAATAAAACTTTTAAAATTTATATACAATTTTTTTAAATTTTTGTATTTTTGTATTTTTTAGGATTGATTTCCTTTTGGATTGGTAAATATAGAATAAATTAAAAAATTGCTAGAAAATTTTAGTTTCTATTAAACATTGCTATAAAGTAAAATGATGTAACTTCTATTAAACCAATCTTGGTTTGAGTTTTTAATTTATTACTAATTTACAATTTTATTTATTTATTTACAATTACTAAATAGAATTTTTAAATTTGTATATATATATATATTTTTTATATTTTTTTTGATTGTATTTTTAGATTGATTGAATATAAACTAAATAAAAAATTGCTAGAAAACTTTCAGTTTCTATTAAGCATTGTTGGTAGAAAAATGAAGTATCTTATTAAACCTATTTTGGTTTGAGTTTTTAATTTATTACTAATTTACAATTTTATTTATTTATTTACAATTACTAGTTACAATTTTTTAATATATACATATTTTTATTTTTTGTATTTTTAGGATTGATTGGTTTTTTGATTGATGAATATAAACTAAATAAACAAATTGCTAGAAAATTTCAGTTTCTATTAATTGTTGATAGAAAAAAATGATGTATCTTATTAAACCTATCTTGGTTTGAGTTTTTAATTTATTACTAATTTACAATTTTATTTACTTTATTTACAATTACTAGTTACAGTTTTTAAATATATATATATATATATATATATATATTTTATTTAATTTTTTTTTCAATTTTTCATTTTATTGATTGATTGGCCTTTTGATTGGTGAAAATAGACGAAATTAAAAATTTCTTTAAACATTGTTAGTTTAAAAGAAAAGTATGTTTCTTATTAATCCTATCTTGGTTTGGGTTTTTAATTTATTACTGATATAAATGATTAATTATATAGAAATATAGAAATATCGAAATCGCAGTAGTTCATTGCAAATAACTTTATAATGTGACGTGGGTATTGAAAATCTTATATGTATGACTTACACTATAAAATAAAATCATCGTACAAAAATGCGTGTTCTTACCTCTAAATATTTTATTAGGTTGGACAACTGCCGACCTACTAATTGGGTGTTAATAACAGCTTTTGTGTAAGGCGGTTGGTTGTAACTCGTCCAATTCACAATTATAA
Source organism: Caerostris extrusa (assembly GCA_021605095.1). Taxonomy (NCBI): domain Eukaryota; kingdom Metazoa; phylum Arthropoda; class Arachnida; order Araneae; family Araneidae; genus Caerostris; species Caerostris extrusa. The sequence goes on along the minus strand of BPLR01010668.1, from coordinate 25,591 downwards.
CATTGTAGTCAAATGATGCTAACAATTGATTTTTAATCAGCTGCAAAAAATTTGGATAGTTAAAAATAAAATGAAAAAGGAATTAAAGAAACGCTCTAGTAAAAGTTTGATATACCTTTGCCTTGAAATTTAATTTCCAAATTTTTTTTTTTGATATTATGGCAATACCAATTCTAAATCGAGGTTATTTATAACAATAATATTATAGTTTTTTTTATACCCACATGTTGCGAACAATGTGAAGTCTTTATTTATTGATAAAAGAATCATCGAATAAAGATTTTGTGATTGTTTTTGGATTTTACTGAGAAAATTATTTTCTTTATTTGTCTTTCGAAAGTCCTTATATTCTTCAAATTTCTTTCCCCCGTTAAAACCAACAGCAACAACAAAAAAAATCAGAAAATTTCTCACATTTTGTTGTTACTAATCCTCAGTGTGCGGCAGAGCGGGACGGACACACCATGGCCATCTACTCATGGATGGAGGGAAACGGGCCAACTTTTCTTGCGATGGCCAATTGGCTAGCGCTCTGGGCGTTGGCACCACGTACTTCATGTTCGAATTCTGGAGATGGCGTGGATGTTTGTGAGTGGTTCGTAATTCACGTTAAAGTGTAGGTTTCCCATCTAATTAGACCAAAGTGTGCACAAAATAACGATAGAGCGACAAACCAAAACAAACCAAAATCTATACCAGATGCCGTGACCACACGAGGACTTCAATAACCTGCTACCGTAGGATGTTATACATAACATCTGTCTGGCAAGATACTGGACGTACACTACTAACTCCTGCAACAGATGTTCTATGATTGTACAACCTCTAGGGCTCTAGGATTTCAATAATCTACTAAGTGACAGTTTTGCACCCTCTTCCAAATTGAACTTTTAATTTTCCATTCTTTTCAAATGCTTCATCATGGTCCTTACATTTTACAGTCATTGACTCACTGCGTAATTTCTTTTAACCACTTAAAGTTGCGCACCACAGCTGTAGATTCCCTTTGTTTACCAATAAAGCACTTTATTGCTACTTTCAACTCATGGTTGCAGAAGGAAAAGCTAGTTGGAAAGCAAACTCAATGGTTGTCCTCTCATTCTATAGCAACAGCTGTTTTGCATTACACTTCCATCTGCGTATCTATGCAAATCGCCAAATCAATTTTGTATTTCAATGTTGAAATTGTCACTTTTATTCTGTGTTGGTCATTTCTTATGTTAAATTTCCTATAGTGTGATGATGCATATCGGATCGTAGCAGACATTTTTGAAAACTGATTTTTTTTCCTAGATTCATTTAGCACGTCTGGTGTATAAATCCATATAAAAGAAGCTCTCTTTAATCTGGCTCCATTAAATCATTCGCTTTCAAGTTTTTATTTCTGTGGATTCAGCCGCAAATGACAAACCAAACCAATCTGCTGTGATGGAGCAACCGTAGGCAGAAGTCTGACTTGTTTCCGTGTCGCTGAAGAAGGAGGGAAGTGCCTTCCGAGAGGACTTCTAGGGGGAATCCCGAGATTACCACGCATTTTCTTGTCGTATGGGAGAAAATCCGGAATATTTCCACCAGGTAGCCTGACAAACGAGGCAAGATGCTGAACATCTCATACGCCATCGATTCTTTTCGTTTTTGAAACAGTGTCTACAAAAATGCAGCCAGCGGATTGGACCTCCGCCCTAATGCTTCCCAGCGGCTCATGTTATAACTCAGCCTTGAGTAGGGTCCACATTTTGAAAGATTTCATGAGTTTTTGTCATTTCTTTGAAAGTCATTATGGCAGCAGTAGCTAAACATGATGGTGTCTTTGGCATACTGGGATTCTAACTGTAATGACAGTATTAGAGTTTTTAATGTGGAGAAAAATAATCATATGTACTTCTGGAAACAAAATTGCTTTTATTTTTATTTTTATATTGAATGAAATTTTTTTTTTTATCTTCTATGACTTAACAAATAACAAATAATCATTTCAGATAATCGAGAAATTTTGCATATCGTTAGTATGACTAACTATTCACATTAGATTTACACATCTAATGTACTTGAGGAGATACTCATCTAACGTACTTGATAATAAATAAGATTTTTAAATTTAGCTTAGCAATTAATTACCGTGACTATTCAACATTTTGGTTTATTTGAATCTAGCTGAAACATACAGTATTTCCCGGCGTCATCAGAGAAGAAGGGACACAATAAAAATTAAAAATACAACAAAATCTATTAATTATAGAGTTCGAAAATTCAAACTTGAATTTATTAATATTTTGTAAGCTAAATAAAGTTTCAGTATCAAAAAAAAAAAAAATAATAATTATAAATTTTTAAGTAACCGCTTGTGGATAAACAATAAAATAGGGAGAGTGTTGAAGGCTTGGTATTGTAACCCCCTGTTTTAAACCCTTTATACTGGTTGTAAAAAAGAATTTAATGCATTATTTGATATAGAGTGTAAGATCTACGAAAATAACTCATAAGTAATCCTCTGAAATCCTGTCATTCATTTGAAGGAATTCCAACTGAAAAAGTGTCATACAGTCTTATGTTGAAGTATAGTAGGCTAGTACGCCTCAACTTTGAAAGCTAAAGAAGGAAAACTGTTAATTTTTATAAAGGGCGAACAAACATTTTTTCGAATTTACATATTTGATAATTACAGTAGAACCTCGATAAGTCGAAAACCTCCACAACTCGAAATTTTTTTTTTTGTTCCCTTCCCTTCAAACCCCAAAACCTTCATTACTCGAAATTGCAACCCTCTCTCTCTATATATATTTTCTTCTTTCTAATGCAGCTGGAACACAGACAGATTGGTCTCGGATGCCTTGAGGCAAGTGCTGCACAGACGTATTCACTTTGCATTACCCAGGGGGCGCGTGTAACTTGAAGATAAGCCACGGACGCGGAGTAACAATGCCCCCGCAACGCCCTACGATCTTATTAGACCGGGACCTACTTTTCAAAGCGGATTCCGAACTACTACAGACAACCATGGCACCTCCGGGACTCGAACCCGAAACCTCTGGTACCGAGTGCCAGAGCGCTAGCCACTCGGCCATTCAGGCCTTACCCACTATATGTCGAAATAATTAGTCAATCCCCACAAACCATTTTGGTATATATTTTCTCTCCGTAACTCGAAAAAATTGGATCTCTGTATCTCGAACATTAGCAATGTTTTATTTTACAATCTTTTTTACAACTCGATCATTTGAAACTAATTACCTCTATAGCTCGAAGAAAAATAAGTTACCGTCTTTAAGGATTTGCCGACAATGCACGTCATTGTTTCCTAGAAAACAATGTATGAGTATGAGTATATAGTAAATAGAATAACCAGTTCTATGAAATATTCTTATTCATAATTCTTATTATTGCTATTGATTTCATTTGAACTCTAGCGATAGATAGAGAACGATCGAATTGTCTAATGCAAATAAATAAATAAATAACTGACTTTTTTTAATACATAATATTTTTAATTTTAAGGTTGTTTCGAATTATTTTGATTTTTTATTGTAGTACATAATTCTGTAACTTGAATTTTTATTTATTTTACGTAACTCAAAATAAGTCAGAAAGAATTTAGACTTCTTCAAGTCGAATATTTCCTTACAAAATCCGCGTAAGTCGAAAACTCTATAACTCGAATATTTGGCGTCTCCCTTGAAGTTCGACTTACAGAGGTTCTACTGTAGTTGTATACCGGCGTTGCTCGAGTATACCTTTTTTCTCCATATTCTCAGATAGGAGAATAAATAACGAAAGAATGAATGTAGCGTAAAATTGAAGTGATTTTATTGAATAGTATTTAAGAATATATGAACAGTTTATAAAACATAAACTAAAACATTTTTCAAATTAATCGTAATATCAATTTAACTCGAAATCTGATAATAAGCAACATTTTTAATTTCATCTTCAGGTGCAAGAATAAAAAATTCTTGGGTGGACTCATCCTTGAGCAAAGCAGCATAGAGCTATCCATGAGAGAAAATGACCCTCTGAAATGCAGCCAGGTGTCATTTGAAAATGTTGGGGGAAGGGGGGGGTTGTGGTTCTGTAGTAAAAGTATTGGGGATCTCACTTTAAGTGAAAGGCGATGCGTGGCAATCCAGCCGGTTAAAGTGAGTTTAAGTACTCTGGTGGGTAATTGAGTGGCATTACAACGATAAGGAAAAGATTTGTATTTAAAGAGTATGCTTGGTAAAAATGTATTTAATGACTATGGTAAAAAAAAGTATTTAATGGCTATGGCAAAAAAAAATTTAATGACTATGCTTGGTAAAAATGTATTTAATAACTATGGTAAAAAAGTATTTAATGACTATGGTAAAAAAATATTTAATGACTATGCCTGACAAAAAAACTATTTAATGACTATGCCTGGTAAAAAGTATTTAATGACTATGACTGGTATAAAAAGTATTTAATGACTATGTCTGGTAAAAAAAAAGTATTTAATGACTATGCATGATAAAAAAAAAAGTTGTTGTTGTTTCTTATCCCACTTGGCTGGCCAAGCCCACGAGCCCATACGTACTCATTATTGAAGGGGAAGGAAGCAGCTTCTGTTGTGATGGAGCACCCGTAGGTAGAAATCTGACTTTGGCTCCGTGACGCTCTTACTGTCATAGGAGACCGGGACCTACGGCTTAAAAGGGATTCCGAACCACTACAAACATCCATAGCACCGCCGGGATAAAAATTGTATTATAAAATAGTAATAAAAAATGTATTTAATATCAGTACATAGTAAAGGTATTTAATGTCTGTGACTGGTAAAAGTATTTAATGACCATGACTGATCAAAAAGTATTCAATAACTATGCCTGATAAAAAATTATTTAATGATTATGCTTGGTAAAAGTATTTAATGACTATGCATGATAAAAACTATTTAATGACTATGTCTGGTAAAAGTATTTAATGACTATGTCTGGTAAAAAGTATTTAAAGACTATACCTGATAAAGGTATTTAATGTCTGTGATAAAAAGTATTTAATGACTGTGGTAAAAGTATTTAACGACTATGGTATTAACTGGTAACATGGCAAGTATTTGATTCGTTATTTCGTGGATGTCTTCATTTTTAGCAATACTAACTCGTAAATGGAAAATTGCTATAGATCTTACTACAAATTGCTGGTCCGGTGTTAATACCACTGTGAATCCATAAATCAAAAACTTCATCGGATAGGTGGCGTTAAAGGGGCATTGCTTCAGAGCCTCTTGGTTCGGTTCCAGGTAGCAAGGTTTTTGGGGTGATCTGGGGTGTAGAGAAGGTACTGAATGGATGAGTTTGTGTTTTGTGGAGGATAGACTGCAGCATCTAAAATGAAAACAATTGGAAAATACACATTATGGAGAAATTATAAAACTATTTCATTATGCAACTACTTGTTGTCTAACAGAATTTCGTCTCTGAATATTTTTTGACAAATTTGCACACAATTGGTACAGCAATATAATTTATAAATTATTGGAAGTGGGAAAATCCTGAATTTAATAAACTTCATTGTAGACAATGAATCATTATTTGCAGAAAAAATACTGGTAAACTTGAAATATTAACTCAATTCTTTCCATCCATTCCTTCACTTTAAACAATAATATTTTGTTATTTTTAACTCCATAGATTGAAAATTTCAATCTATTTTCACACCAATTTATAATATATTCATATAATTCACACCAATTCATATAATTTCCACACCAAGTCAAAATATATTGTCTTATCTTGTTGACAACCAAAATCAATTTTTTTTAAATTGTCTACCAAATGTTTTTAATTATGTTTATGTACCATGTCATATTATATTCATGTAATTTTATAATCCAAAGAACTTAATTCAATTTTATTTTATTTTTATGTCATACATTTGCCTTTTTTCTTCATCGCTCTAAATACGAGGAAAAGTGTAAGTAAAGCAAAATAAATTTTATACTCGTGTTCTTAATTAAGAGAATTAGCATATTTGTCTGATTTTCTTGAAATTTATTGAAAGAAAGGCAAGACTAATGCTTTCAAGCAATGTCTAATTTTTTGTCGTATACTTGTGTGTGTGTGCATATAGAGCAGGGGGAGGCCAATCGAAATGATCTTTGGTGGGTCCCTTTGGAAATGCATCCTAACCCCACGGGCCGAAAATAAAATTATATATCCCCATATTACATTCAGACCCACTATAGATATTTTTTGGAGTGAAAATTGAAACATAATGAGTTATAATTTTTGTGTTGACTATTATTCTTACATGTGAACATAGGTAATATAATAATAATGACACTAAACGCACATTGTAAAGAAATATATAACACTCAAAATGAAATATAAAAAAAAATATATAAATATAAACGAAGTAAAAAAAAAAATCATTAAAAAAAAATTATTTTACTTGAGCGATATCTGTTTCTCCTCTCTTTCACTTAGCTTTTGCAAATCGATGATCGCCTCATGAGTTCGCAGAATGTAATTTAATTATTCTGTAATGTTCTGAATGTAATTATGAGTGTAATTATTCTGAATGTAATTATGAGTGTAATTATTCTGAATGTAATTTAATTAATTATTCATAACTCTAAACTCTTAAATAAAACAGGCAATAGCCGTCATATATTCTCAAGAATATTATTTTAAAATCAAAGCTACTTTTTTTCTCATAATTTCGGCAGTTAATGTTTGAATAGACGGATGCACAGTTAATGTATTTTTTCAATACATTGGTTTTCATTACTTTGGGTTATTATAAAATAGATATATCTTGTAAAAGTGTGATAAATCTTAAGGACCGGAAAAATATTCATGGCCACTCCTGATATAGAGGAACAAATTTCACAACTTAGAGAATTTACCTATTTGTCTGGTTTTCTCAATTGTATTGAAGGGAAAGGTAAGACTAATGCTTTCAAGGAATGTTAAATTTGTAGACATATACGTGTGCATTGTTGTACATATAGAGGAACAAGTTTTACAACGTTTACCCTAGTGTTCTTAATTAAGAGAATTTGCATATTTGTCTGACTTTGAAATTGAAATCAAATTGAAGACTAGTGATTTGTAACATTCAATTTTTGTTGTTGTTGTTACTAATTTCGGAATTGTCTAGCAGGGCTAGACAATTCCCATGAATCCGAAAATTTCTAAAAAATCTAAAAACAGTTGAGGGTCCCGGAGGACCTTTTGTCAAATGTCAAATCTTTTCTTTCTTTCGTCTTTGTCAAATCCCAAACAAACCAAAATATGTGCGGGGAACCCATGTCAGAAGAGCGCCAATGGCACTGAGGGAATATTTTTGACCGTGCCTAAAAGTGAGGGCACTTGTGTGGCCACTCAAGAAGCGAGAAAAAAGCAGTCTGATGGAATCTCGGTCTAAGTTGGAAAGATCCTCCCGGTTTCCTAGCAAAATACCAAGAGTGGCTGGGAGGGGTTTTTCAAAGCTTGTTCATTTTTATTTTTGCCTGGGAAGAAATCTCGCCAAAGGTCAGCGTCCCACAATGAATCCTCCTAACCGCGGATTTGGCAAAGGAGTCGGCTTTTTCATTCCCTTCGACCCCAGTATGAGAAGGAATCCACTGAAAATGTATGGTATGACTGGGTGACAGCATGCCAAGTAGTTTTAAAAATATCCAGGCTAGTCTGATCTCCAACAGTACAATTAGAGAGGTGCTGAATTGAAGCCCGACTGTTAGTCAAGATCCAAATGACCTGGAAGTTATCCCCCACCTGAACAGCATACTGCAAGCCCTTTCTGATAGCTATAAGTTCTGCCCTGAAAACTGAACGAAAATTACGGTTTTTAATAAGCTTTTATTAGTTTCACCTGTATGTTTGTTTGTATGTTTGTATGTATGTAACTGACTTTTTCCCCTGGACATCTGTTTCTCCTCATATACACTATTTAAGCTGCAAAGAAACATTTTTTCAGGCATCTTTCAGAAAGAAAACAGTTGATTCTTTTAATACGCTTTTATATTAGTTTCACCTGTCTGTTTGTTTGTTTGTAACTGACTCTTTGGGCTCGATTTTGCCCTACTTTAAGCGATCAGATTTAATTTAAACGTTGTAGACTTAACAAGGACCGACAACACTAAAATAGTTTGATAAGTTTATTATCTCATCATAATTAGGATCGCCAGGATTAGAGATTTTATTTTAACTTATGAAGAGCAATTTAACCCATGTAGAATGAAAGTATTCAGTAAAGACGTTCAAACATGCGTGGCGCAACGGATGACGGGCCTGACTACGGATCAGGAGATTTCCTGTTCGAATCCTGGTTGGCTCGACCTATTCGCATTTAGCCCTTGTTTTACTCACAATTACATTATTGTAAGAACTATAGTTCCACTCCTCCGTACCGGGACCTCATTTAAGTATTATAGTTTAAAAAAACTAAAAAACTAAAAAAACACGCTTTTAGAGTTAATCAAACTAAAAGTAAAAAATAAATTAATAGTTTAAAAAACTAAAAAACACGCTTTTAGAGTTAATCAATCTAAAAAGTAAAAAATAATTGTTAACATAAGAACAAAATTACTGACGAGAAAATGAATGTCACTGTTCTAAAAGCGTGGGGTGCTTTGTATGACATTTTTAAACTAACTCTGCATTTCCGAATAAAGTAGTGAAAATTATAACGATTGATGTCGAGCACCCCACGCTTTTAGAACAGTGACATTCATTTTCTCGTCAGTAATTTTATTCTTATGTTAACAATTATTTTTTACTTTTTAGATTGATTAACTCTAAAAGCGTGTTTTTTAGTTTTTTTAAACTATTTTGTTCTTTGAATTCCATAGCACCGGTAGAAGTAGGCATATACACTCCACTACCGGAAATTCCCCCTTCACTTCTACTACCATCAGTATATTCAATTTAAAAATATATACAAGCGTGTGCAGGAATGTATATAGGAAGATATTTTTTTTAAAAATCCTTGTTGCAAATTTCGTCGATGTTTTTTGCCTGCATACAAATACCACCTCAACGACATGTTTTTTCTACAATATTCACTGAAATTCAAAAGCAAGCAGTTAAAATGAATAACCGCAATGAAATGAGTGGTAAAATCGGTGGAAGAATAGAAGCAAGCCAGTCTGAAGTACAGATTGCTAACCCATAAATAGTGATATTTAGTGTCGTATCCAGCTTGATAGCGAAGCGTAACAGGGGTTCAGCAGCTTATCAGCTCTTTCAAGAATTTCATGGGGCCGTAGGAACCGGAATTTCAGGTGTTGCTATTTTCAAAAGTCTACGCCAGGGATGGGTAAACTACGGCTCGAGGGCCAATTCCGGTTCGCCGGAACGTTCTATCCGGCCCGCGGATAGAATTTTAATTTGCCGGTCCGAGGCAAATTAAAAAATATATATATTTATATATTATATATCTCCTTTTCTACTTTGATTAAATCTTATTTTTTTTCCTTTTTTGCAAGGGACTGATGACCTTTTTTACTTTCTCATTTTTGTTCTACAAAACATAAATGGACGAAAATAGCAAAGCACAGACTGCTTTCAATAGGTAAAGTGATAAAAGCGGAAGTTCTTGTTAGTTATAGCTTGAGATTGATTTATCTCTTTCTCGGGGCAGACATATGGGAATCCGATATGGGTGAATTAGACCTCACATGTGGAAGATTGCGCATTTTAATAATCTGCGCTCAATATAAGGAACTTTTAAAATGAAATTGCCATTTCATTCATCTCATTAACATATTTAAATTGTAATACTTGTATATTGTTTTTAAAATTTTAGAAAAATTTTTTCTTGTCCCGCTAAAATTTGTTTTTTTTTTCGATTTTTGGCTCACGACCAAAAAAAAAAATTTGCCCATCTCTGGTCTACGCGATAAATGTGGATCTGCAAGATAGAGAATAGAATAGAATAGCCCTGAGAACATTGACTTTGAGCTTTACCAGCGTAGCCTAACCGTTTATTCTGGCCATAAGTTCGTATGGAATGAATCAGAGTCCTATTTTTGTCTCCAAACTCCAAGAAAGAAACCCCTACAGAAATGGAGATTTGCTGGTCTAGGAATTCATCATGTTGTTTAAGCGCACAGACATCCAAGGAGGTGTTATCAACTTACAGAATTTATTTAAAACAGGCGTTATGTAAGATTCTAATAACTCACTATACTGTAATAATATTTTTGGTCTATCATTTTTCAAAAAAGTAATAGAACATTCGCTACCATCTCATATACCGTATTATACGTAAAATAAACATTTTTAATTGTAAGCGAGAATATTCAACAATAATAATAATAGTAAATAAATGATCTAAGCTATTTTAGTATTATATTATATTTTAGTATCCTATTGTAATTAAGTAAGTAAAATGTAGGGCCTCCATAAAAATACAAGAAACGGTTGAAGGTATAGATGACCAAAATATTTTCATTGATGAAAAATTTTAACTATTATCACTTTTTAAAGTGATCTCTGAATTGAAAACTGTAGTAAATAAAATGTAGGAACTCATAAAAATATAACATTCATGATCAAAAAATTTCATCGATAAAACATTTTTCATTATTATCACCTTTTTCAAAGTGATTTCTGAATTTAAAAACTGCAGTTTGACTTAAATTGAAACTTCTTTTAAATACAAGAACAGGGATTTTTCAAATTGAAAACTAACTAAATTGATAAAATATAAAAATTTAAATTAAATAATAAAATATTGATAATACAGTTTTTTTTTTATCTATACATATATGGAAATAAAAACTTAATAATAATATAAATTTAATAAGTAATTTACGAATGTTGTCATGTTTTTAGATTAAATAAATTTTAGCTAAAAAAGTTCTACATCTAAAATAATACCTGCTTTAGGAGATTGTTGCAGTATTTCCAATGTTGCCAAACCTATTACTAACAAGAAATATAAATCCATGCTTTCCAGTTTTCAGTTATGAAACAGTAGCATTTAAAATATTTCCTTTTATTCCTTCATATCATTTTATAATCTTTTTTATAGTCCTTAGCATAATTTAAGTTATGACTGCAGCAGAACTCATCCAATTAAAAGAAAACATACGAAGGTTGTGAGTGCTGAAATTTTTTATTGCAAATTATAAAAGGCCAATTTCAAAAACAATTGCATGACTAGCAGATGATCTGCTTTGTACTGCAACATAATATTATTAACATATAAATCACTTTACAACTATTACCAACCCTTTAATGATTTAATTTTTTACTAGTTTAGATTTTATTGACAGTGATTTAGTGCTATTACCTTATTAAAAATTGAAATGATAAATGATTCAACTCGAAAACAAATGAATAAGTTAATTTTTTAAAATATTTATTTTTAAATAAAATTAATCAATTGTAAGTAATATCAGTGATAGAAAAGTATGAAAAAAATAATATTAATATAAAATAAGTAATAAATAAACCCCACCCTTTAAACTGCACTTTTAGACTAGTCTATGAGAAAATTTATATGCATATGCATAATAGAATTTATACATAAGAATAGAGGAATATGATAAAATGGTGTTTGCTACATTGAATATCTTCATAAATATAAACGTAAGTGGGCCTGATGGCCGAGTGGCTAGCTCTCTGGCGCTCGGTACCGCTGGGTTCGAGTCCCTGGGTGCCATGGACGTTTGTAGTGGTTCGGAATCCACTTTAAACCGTAGGTCCTGGTCTAACATCATAGTAGAGAGTTGCGGGGATATTGTTACTCCGCATCCGTAGCTTATCTTTAAACTACATTTACCTCCTGGGTAGTGCTAAGTGAGTAACGTCGGTGCAGAGCTTGCCTTAAGGCATCAAAAGACAACTGTCTAAGCGTTTGCCAGATACATTAGAAAAAAATATAAACGTAAGCGGAGAAAAAAAAGAGGAAGAGTAAAAAGAGTAAAGAGAGGTGTTTACCAATACATTAAATCTGCCATCGCTGTACTTCTCATAAAGAGTTAAGACATTGGATCATACATTAAATTTGTTCTTTCCTTTCCATAAAAGAGAAAAATGAGTAAGACATTAACTTATGTATTAAATCTCTGGACTTAATATATAGTTAGCCTTACTCAAATTATATATTAAGTCTGCTATCCCTGTATGACCATAAAAGAGTTGAGCAAGACATTGACCCTATATACTAAATCTGCACTTCCCATAAAACAGAGAATGAGTAAAATATTGACCGGATACAGTAAATATTTTATCACTGTATATCCCAAATAAAGATAAATTCTGGTGTCAATGTTGTGAAAACTAAGTACTATATCCTCTGAAATGAAAATATCAAAATTATATAGCGTGTTTTTATTACTATCCGGTGAGTGCCCACAATAATGAAATACTTCATGTTTAAGGACAAAATAAGCTAATACTAATAAACAGCAGAATTTTATTTTGATTTTAGTGGTCATGGAATTTGCTTACAGCGCCCAAGTAATTCATAAAGGATGAGAGTATTTGCCTCAAGTTTATATGTTCCTCTAAATTCTTTATGTGGTAAATGTATAACTATACTGGCTCATAATTATTTCTCAGACAATATGGGAACTGATCCCGACTCCTCAGGTAGAACTTAGACTTGGGTAAACCGGGGATCTTCTTAGCAGACAGTTCCATCAAATTCACAGCTCGATTGGAGTCTGGAGAACACAGTCCCTCAAGAAATTGTCATGGTCTTCTTCTGCTTGAGGGGACGTTAACAACTCGTGTAGGAATGTTTTATCCACAACTGGAGATTAATTAGTAAATATGGTAGAAGAGCAATAAGAAATAAATTTTTTATTTATCATAACGAAAATATAATTTATTACAAAAAACAAACAAAAAAAAACAAACAAATGCAAAAAATTGAATTGATTCAGATTTCTCAATGTTTACAGGAATACTATTGAAGGTATACGATTTCTCATGTATTGGTAATTTGCATCGAAATTCTCATAGTTTCAAAATAATTTTATTTGAAAAAAAAATGTCATAAATATATTTTTCTTCAAAAAAAGTAAAGAGTGCACGTTACCATTGTTTTTAAATGTACTGGAATGGTAAATATGTAGAACTTTCAATGTTATCCAGTGTGCATGCATCACGAGGGACCTGCTACGCTGACCTCACATCGTGCTACCATAACTCAAAAACCTCCCATGGATAACATCCAATGGATAAATGTTTGTACACAACTTCTAAACTCTAATGAAAAGACATGAATGCCTACAAATTTATCATGCCTATTTCTTACATAGCTGAAGAAACTTTCGATTCTTTGCTTGCCAGTAGAGGGCCTGATGGCCGAGTAACTAGTGCTCTGGACTCGGTGCCACAGGGTTCGAGTCCCAGCGGTGCCATGGATAGTGCTATTTGTAGTGGTTCGAATATACTTTAAACTGTAGATCCTGATCTATTATGACTATAGGGCGTTGCGCATAGGGCTGGCAACCCTACCCCATAAAAAAATATAATAAATATTGGATCTTATTATGCAAACATACTAACAAACAAGTAATATAAATTTTTTTTTTTTTTTTGCTTCAAAGTCGATTCCTACTTTTTTTCACTATATTGTAGAAAGTCCTTTATAAATAATTTTCCACTTCATTTTTTCGAAGTTTATCTGGAGCACTCTATTGGTAGATATAGGCAACTTCTAAACTCTAAAAAAAAACCTAAAATTAATGAATTAAATTTACATAGCTGAATTAATATTTGAAAAACTGTATTAACATGCCAGCGTCATCCCCTACAAGTTCAAAAAAATGTATTTGAACTGGAGTGGATGAATAAAAAAACATCTATTTTGTGAACGATTGAAAATTTGAACAAGATATATATAGGGTGAAAATGTGAGCTAATAGAAGGAATTGAATAAATAATAATTTTTATTTAATGCAAAAATGCTTCATATTCTATAAAAAATACTCCTTTAAAATCATTTACAGAAAAATTTACTGTGTTCAAAATGAAATATTAGCAAATTTATATATAATGAGTTGCAAAAATTTAAATTCACATTTCATGCCTTGTAAGTGAAATTAATTGAATAGTAAAATTAATAATTGAAGCAAAACTTAAAAACCTTCATTCATTTGATTTTTACAGTTGCAGAATGATATTATAAATAAAAATAAATAAATTCAAAATTGTGAGATCGTAATATCTATGAGACGTAATAACGCTTGTTAAAACTACACAAAAAGTATTCCGTCATTTGTCTTAAGTAATATCAAATATAATGAAGATTAAGTACTGTTGTATACATTGATTACAGCATTTATTTTCAATTATTAAAATTGAAATTATTTTCAATTATTAAAATTTTGATCTAGAATGCGCATTTCTGTCTTGCATAAAAAACATTTTTTTTTAAGAAACATTAAAAGAATTTTTTTCCACATAATGTCTCGTGCATATCGAAAGTCTTGATTAATAGTAAATCTGCTACAAGTGAGCTGTATGAGATGTAAATGAATTAAGATAAATTGTCTTATACAGTCACATAAAAATATTGGGACGAACTACAAGTTCACAAGATTTTTATCACAATTAGTATGTAACTTTATACAAATGAAACAAAAAAAAAAAGTATATCATATTTTGATTAATGCAAATCATAGTAACTCAAAAAAATTCATATATTAATGCAATTATGATTGCAATTTAATGTAAAAGAAAACAAGTCAGAAAATCTGCTCAAAAAATATTGGGACATTATCCAATAAATTTTATAAAAATATATGAACTTAATAGCTAATATCTTGGTGAGCCACCCTTGTACTTTATGACCTTTCGATTTAGCGCTAATTTAATTAATTTTTCACAAAATGATTCTTGATTTTGGCCTACTCTTCTATCAAATATTTTCTTAACTTCTGCTTGTTGTGTTTATTGTTTTTTTTTTCAATTCCTTCTATTAGTTTTTTTATATCTTGTTCAAATAATCGTTCACTTTTATTCAATCACTCAAGTTCAATGGATTTTTTTGAGCTTATGAACTCTGGATGTTAATACAGGGGTTTTCTATTAATCAGTCAGTAAATTTAATTCATTAATTTTAGTTTTTTCAGATTTAAGTTGACCAATAGATAAAAGATAAACTTAAAAAAATGAATGAAAATATTTATAAAGCTTTCTAGCAATATTTTTGGTTTATATTCTTGTTTTTTTGTTGAAAATAATAGCATACATGTTCAAATTAAGATATGGATTAAAACTTTCACACCAGGAAAGGACCCATAGTTCAGTTTAAAATATTTTTGATTCAGGTACAATTTAAAATGTCTTGAGATTTAAGTTGCTCCCAAAATTGATTCTAAATTTTGCTTGAAATGTCATGGTAGACATATTTATCCATTGTACCATCTATAAAGTCTAAGTTTCCTATATGAGAGTTTGCCCTGCAAACCCAGACTAATTGGTTGCAACCTTCCATATTTTACAATAGGAAGCAAATGTTTGATATCCATTGCTGTATTTCATCTGAGTCAAACTTTTTGCGTGTCATCCGATCAGGAAATTTTATATTTGTTTTAATCCCCAAAATGACATTTCCAAACATTCTGTTGGTTTCTTTATGTACATTTTTGCAAATGCCAGTCTAACTTTTCCATTTTTCTATGCTGATGAATAAATTTCTCCGAGGTACTTTGCTATCATATTTATATTTTATTCAAACAATTTCTGATAGTTTCAGGATTTACCGATTTTTGGAACCTTTTTTTAAATTTCACCTATTTTATATTTCAGCATCAATTTCACTGCTCCAGTTCTTGGATTAATTTGAATTTGTACCACAATCCCCCCACGTTCACAAAATGTCATTGGAAGACCTGACCTTTGCTTGTTTTTAACACTAACTATTTGTTTTTTGAACCCGTGAATAATATTAAAAACAGTAGACTTACTGATCTTTAAGATTTATCCCATACGTTGAACATTCAAATTTTTCCAATGACTATTTTCCAATGATTGACTATTTTTTTCTATTTTTCCAACGACATATTAGCAGATTTTTCTCACATCAGCCGACATATTTTTTTTCCGCCATTGCTCCATATGCAACCTTTTCTTTGATGCTTTATGTCAAAAATTCTCTAAAAATATGTTGATAAATTAATTTAATTGATGAGCTATATATTTCTTAAATTTTTCATTTCAAAATCGACCCAGTACTTTTTGACAACTGCTTGCATTTAAAATATATTTAAAAGAATTGATCAAACTGCAATTTTAAAATAGTTTAAACATTTCCTTATATATTTTATACCAAATGTTAAACCATTTTTGAATAATTTTGTTTTTTTAGATTTTAATGAGATTAATATTTTCTATAAATAGCAACATATGTTATACATGCGAAGTGTTCCAATAATTTTTTGAGTGATTGTAAAGTAAAAAAAAAAAATCTTATCAAGTTAGATAACATAAAAATTCAAATAGTTTCAACCATATAATTAAAATTTTATAAAAGAACAGCAGAAATAATATTCTAAATTAAAATCAATCTCAAAAAAGTTGTAAATTATTTGGTATTTATTACTGAGGTAATTTCCCTTTATTTACTAAAACCCTCCTTGAATTAAAAATAAGTCCATTATTTGACAAATTATTTTCCTTCTTTATAATTTTTATAATAACAGTTTTCAGAATTTATCGTAGTTGATATGCAATTTGAAATAGTTCTGTCATGAAGACACACATGTTTCACTTTGAATTGAAGCTTATCTACTAATACTAAATATATTTTTTTTTTCTTCTAATGCAGCTGGCAAATAGACCGTGATCCATAAAAGGGTGCACTGATGTTACTCACTTTTTTACCCAGGGGGCGTTTGTAACATGATGGTTAGCCACGGAGTCACAATGCACCCGCAGCGCTCTACGATCCTATTAGGACCGGGTCCTACGGCTTAAAGTGGATTCCGAACCACTGCAACACCCATGGGCAAAGCCGGGATTTGAGCCCGATACCTGTGATACCGAACGCCAGAGCGCTAGCCATTCGGCCATCAGGCGCCCTCTAATACTAAACAAGTAAGCAGAATTATAATTGTGTACACGATATTTTTGTCATACTTATTTCGAAAAGGAAACTCACAAAAATTAAATTACTTTAAGATTTCATTACAAGGAAAATATATTTTATTTCATATTCAAATTTGATCATTAAAGGATTTAATTTGTATAGTTACTGATGTGCTTTAAAAAATGAAGATTTTGGACGATTCACTCTTATAAAGTGGAATGTTGTAAATTATTTTTAAATTTTAAATAAAAGTGTTGTTGTTAGAATATTTAATGTCCCCAACATGACATAAATTTATATCTTACATTTTTTTAAAACAAAAACAAAACAAACAAACAAATAAAAAAAAAAACCCCAAAGGAATTAAAACAATATTAAAATCAACGGAAGAACAATTTTGTGAAATCAATAATCAAGATTAGTATTAATGTTAAATATTTAAATTTCTTATGTAGATTCAAGAATATTTTTTTTTTTTATTCTGTGTTATCTTAATATGAAAAATTCATTTACTGTTGAATGTCCTAAACATTAATTGCAAGTACTGCTAACTTACAATTACTTACATAAATGTGCTAATGTGAATCACGTGAAAGAAATTTACATCGTGGTTGTACAAACAAGGAAAAATTCATAAACAGAAATGTTAAGGTAACGATTAATTATAGGAAAGTTAGAAGAGGTATATATATCCTTTCCTATAATTATTGATCTATAATTAATAATTAGTGAATTTTACCCGATACTTTTTCGTAGTCTCTGCAAGATACTGGACAAAACAGTTTTGGTGATTTGCTTAAGATTTTATTCGCTCAAAAGTAGAAATTATGAAAAGTATAATATAAAAAAAAAAAAATACACAACAACATAAATGAAGTGAAAAAAATACTAATTCTGACATTAATAATGGACGGGGATAAAATTACTAAAATGATTGTTGAGTATCAAAACAAAAACAAGTAATATATAAAAAAAATCTTAAAGTCAATTCCTACTTTTTTTTTCACTATATTGCAGAAAGTCCTTTATAAATAATTTTCATTCTTTTTTAAGTCAGAAAAAAAAATCTCTCTCTCTCATGTACACACTTTCCATCTCTCTCACTAATTCATTCACATGTTTCATTTTCCATTTTGTTCCCTCCTTGACTCAGAATAGAACCCAGAATGAAAAAAAGAATCCGAAAAGAAATTTTTTTTTTCCAGCGATCTACACACTTTGCCATTGACGGTGTTTATTCCTAAATTAATATACTGCTAAATACCTTATAGAAGAGAAATTTTTTCTCCTCCCATATAAAACTAAAATTAATTAATTAAATTTAATTATTGAATTAATATTTGTCGTTCACTACAAGTTAAAAAATGTATTTGAACTTGAGTGGATGAATAAAAGTATTTTATGAACGATTGAAAATTTGATCAAGATATATATAGGGAGAGTGTGAACTAATAGTAAGAATTGAAAAAGCAATAGTGATGGAAATAAGATTATTATATTATGTTAAAAATTTTCAAGCAATAAATTTAAGCGACAGGCATGAAATAATAAATCTCTTTAAAATTATTAAAAATATTTCGACATTTTCTTTTTTTCTTCTTGAACCTATTTCTGTACTTCTGTATTCTTCTGTGTATGTGTGTTCCTATTTGTAAAAGGAGTCACATAAATAGGATCAAGTTCGTATTTAAATGCTGACAAGCTGTAAAACTTCATTCTTTATTCTATAGTTTCTCAAACGCAATAATCGGATAATGCGAGATTTTCTTCCTTTTCAGTTAATGCTAGGCTGCCCTCTATCGGCATGCTTTAATACTTTTCATTTGAAGTTTTATTTGAAACTTCGCAGACTCAACTGCGAATGAATTGTTTTTGTTGTGAAAATATTATCAATGTTTGCTAAGACTGAAGTCACGGTTATATGCAATTAGTCTATGGTGTTGTGGTGGTTATGACCAACGTTCGAATGCTGTTTAAAGGGTTGTTTTATATATTTTTTATTTTTTCGATTGCTCTTTCTTACGTGGTCTGTCTGCATTTGATTATTTTCCTTTTATCCGTGTTTTCCGATTAATAATTTTGAATTGTCCTATGTGATTTTTAATAAAAGAGTGCTTCTATCTTCATTGAAAAAAAAAAACCATATTTATAAATAATTATTAATTTTTATTTCGTTTAAACTAAATAAAAATTTCATAACAAGAACATGTCAACAAGCTAAGAGGCAACATTTAAAAAACAGTTGCATTTTTCTAATAATTCCATACGTAAATTGTAACAATTCATGTAGATTAAAATATTGTCACAGCACATCTTAAATGTTATTTTCAAACTTTAATACAAAGCACATCGAATATCTATGTTCACATACGAGTAAATTGAGATCGTACTTGCCATAATGCTGCATATGACAGCACTTATTGCTAATAATGCTCTATAAATACGTGACAATTACAAAGGTACATACTTTTACAATACTTTTACTCACAATACTTTTGAAAAACATTTATACATAAATCAAATCATAGTAGCTAAAAATGGGTTTTTAATTCAGTTTTTTAAAAAAAGCTGAATTTTTACTGTGTTTAATTAATTAAGAAAACGCTGTGTCTCCGTATATGTTCCACGTTACATAATTAAGCAGGTTCATCTCCATCTTGCAGACAATATGGTGAATCTTCCATTGTTCTCAGATAAAATTTGGATTTGGGAGCCAAGCCAGGGATTTTCTGAGCTGGAAGTCCCATGAGGTCTGTTGTTGATGAGTCTGGAGGACACTGGCCATCCAGGAAGTCGTCGTAGTTGGGGCACTGCACTGACCGGAAGAGGCACTGGGCCGTGTTGATGGACTGCAGGAAGAATTGTGGAGCAGCACGATGGTTGCAAACTTTGTACATCAAAGTATCTGAAACAAAAAGATGAATGCGATCATAACCATTGATGATGTCCACTCCTAGAGGGTAGAAGGGCAGTATTTTGAGTAGGTTGATGGACTACTTTTTGGCCACTTCTTTTAAAAAGCTCGTGTAAGCATCTCCTACTGAAATACAACTGACTAAAAATTTCCGAATCCTAAATCGAATTTTTTTACACCGACTCCTGATTCTTTGTCTTAACTTTGTCAATTTAGACTTTACTAATGGATTTAGAAAATTTGTGAGATGAATTTAATGACTTTTATTGAACTCGTGCATGTGTAAAAATATTTTTGCATTACTAAAGTATTTTTTTTTTTTCATTTTAAAAAGAATAGTATTTCTCTGTATTCTAAAGATATTCTTGTACTATAAAAAAAAGTGTATATCCCGTAAAAATAGCAGTATTAAATTAAAAGGTGAGGCCTGATAGCCGAGTGGTGCTCGATCTGTGGCTCTCGGCGCCACAGATTTCTGGTTCAGTTCCGGCGGGGCCATGGATGTTTATAGTGATTTGAAATCCATTAAGAGCCCTATAGAAAGACCTATACATTTATCCTACCTATTTAATTATTTATTTTCCTCTATCTAAATAATTTTCTCTTTTTCTGATGATTTAATTATAAAATTTATTTATATTATTCACATTTTACATATATAAAGTGTGCAGTTGTTAGATTCAAAGCACCAAATTTTTTACACCATAGATATCTAATCAGAAATTATGAGTTATATAGTTATCTCAGTTATTATTATACAATATATATACACTGAAGTGACAAAAGTCATGGGATAGCAATATGCAAATTTTCAGATGGCAGTAGCATCGCGTAGAACAGGTATAAATGCGCAGTGCTTTCACAGAGCTTTCATTTCTGTTCTTCATGTGAAGAGGTTTTGACGTGATAATGACCGCACGACGGGAATTAACAGACTTTGAACGCGGAATGTTAGTTGGAGCTAGACGAATGGGTCATGCCATTTCGGAAATCGTTAGGGAATTCAGCATTCCCAGATCCACTGAGTCAAGAGTGTGCCGAGAG
The DNA here is from genome assembly GCA_021605095.1 of Caerostris extrusa. Lineage (NCBI taxonomy): Eukaryota > Metazoa > Arthropoda > Arachnida > Araneae > Araneidae > Caerostris > Caerostris extrusa. The sequence goes on along the minus strand of BPLR01010668.1, from coordinate 4,623 downwards.
TATGACATTTCAGGCACAACATCCCACCATGGACAGCGCAGTGGTCGACCGCCTGCACTTAACGACCGAGACCGGCGACGTCTGCAAAGAGTCGTAAATTTTAACAGACAAGCAACACTGCGTCAAATAACCGCAGAATTCTATGTGGGACGTACAAGGGACTTGTCTGTTAGAACTGTGCGGAGAAATTTGACTTTCTTGGGCTATTCCAGCAGAAGACCGACTCGAGTGCCTTTACTGACAGAACGACATCGCTTGCAGCGACTCTCGTGGGCACGTGAGCATATCGGTTGGTCCCTAGATGAATGGAAAACCGTGGCCTGGTCCGATGAGTCACGATTTCAGTTGGTAAGAGCTGATGGTAGGGTTCGAGTGTGGCGCAGACCCCACGAAGCCATGGACCCAAACTGTCAGCAAGGCACTGTTCAAGCTGGTGGTGGCTCCGTAATGGTGTGGGCTGTTTTTTCATGGCAGGGACTTGGTCCTCTGGTGCGACTGGACCGAACATTGACTGGAAATGCTTATGTTCAGCTACTTGAGATCACTTGCAGCCATTCATGGACTTCATGTACCCAAACAACGATGGGATTTTTATGGATGACAATGCGCCATGTCACCGGGCCACAACTGTTCGCGATTGGTTTAAAGAACATTCTGGACAATTCCAACGAATGATCTGGCCCCCTAGATCGCCCGACATGAATCCCATCGAGCATTTATGGGACATCATCGAGAGGTCTGTTCGTGCCCAAAATCCTGCACCATCAACGCTTTCACAATTATGGACGTCTATCGAGACAGCATGGCTCAATATTCCTGCAGAAGACTTCCAACGACTTGTTGAGTCCATGCCACGTCGAGTTGCTGCACTTCGCCGGGCGAAAGGAGGGCCGACACGATATTAAGAGGTATCCCATGACTTTTGTCACTTCAGTGTATATATAATAATGGAGGAAAGAAGGTGTTATTGAACTGCATCAAGCCATTCACTGGTGAATTTACCTTTTGGTGAATAAATATTGGTAATCGAAAAAGACTGATGATGGAGATGAATTGAGATTGCTTGGATTTCCTTATCTGAATGAGGAAGATTTAGGAAATTTATAGTACTACAACAAATAGAAGAATTGATGGCGATCATCAAACTTCCCCTTCTTGTATTATTAGATCTATTTTTTTTTTAATACGTTTACCTGGAAAATGAAACACGTCGTTGTTATTAAGAAAAGTCTCTAGGAGTACAAAAATATGCGGATAATTGAAGCTATGGTTTAGAAGCCATGGTTTCTTGGCTCAAATCCTTCCTACATTCCATTGAACAATGTAAAATTTGAAAGGACATTGGAAAAGAGGATTTAACTGGAAAAGAAAAGAAAAGTGTATCTGAATTATTGAGCCCTAAAAGTTTACTACGTTTTCATGTCAGCTTGATTAGTATGCATTTCATGAAAATATATAATATTATGTAAAGCTCTTTGCTCCGTGTCGATAGACATGTAATAGACATAAAAATTCGATTCTTGATTTTTTTTTTTAGATTTCTTTTTATCTTTGATAATGGAAATTTGAGTTGTAGTTGAAGGATGGCAAAGTTTTTTTTAAAAGAATGTTCGAGTGAATTGAGTGATATGCTAAAATTTGCAGATAATATTTTAAGAGGTTCCTGTAAAAAAGGCAGCCTGAGCCTGGCAAATATCTGTAATTAATTTTTGAGTTTCCAATGTGTGTTGATGAAGTATCTGTGATATTTCTTCTTCAGTGATGGATCCGGAAGGCTTAATGGATGCAGTTTGAAGTTGGGATGAATATGTTTCTTCTTTTTTGGGGTGGTTTGGTTTGTCGCTCTATTGTCATCTTGTGCTCACGAGGGCTAAACAGACATGGATTCCGAATCACTCACAAACATCCATGTCCCCGCCAGGAATCGAACCTGAAGCCTGGGGTACCAAAGGTCAGAGCATTACCCATTTGACCACCAGGTCGCTCTTTTGGGTGATAAGATCTGCGTGCTTCGATGTATGATATACGATTTAGCTTTTAATTTTTTAATTTTTTTTTTTCCTGCGCCTTTCTCTTGGATCATTTTAAATCAGAGGCTTTATGGTTCTCACCACATTGAATACATTTAAGAAATTGTGCTGTACAAGCTGAAAGATTGTGAAAAACACTGCATTGTTCACACCCAAACAAATTTTCCAGTTGGTCGGATGAATAAAAGAAAAGCAGATTTTGTACTATCTTGGTATATTAAACAGGTAACATAAAAAAAAAAAAAAATTAAAGTCAATTCCTCTTCACTATATTGCAGAATGTCTTTTATAAATAATTTTCATTTATTTTTTAAGTTTATCTAGAACCATCTATTGGTAGATATAGGCAACTTAAATTTAAAAAATCTAAAATTAATGAATTAAATTTAATTACTGAATTAATATTTGAAAAACTGTATTAACATCCAGTGTCATCCACTACAAGTTCAAAAAATGTATTTGAACTTGAGTGGATGAATAAAAGTATTTTATGAACGATTGAAAATTTGAACAAGATATATATAGAGAGTGTGAGCTAATAGAAGGAATTGAATAAAAAATATAGTGATTTTTGATCTTGTTAGCCAATATTTAGCGTACTCTGGTATAATAGTGCCGATAGTAGTTACTAAAAATTGAGAGGATAATGTGGAGTTTTTATTACTGACAAATCGTCTATTTTGAGAAATTGAAAAGTCCTCAAGTTCATTGGCTAATTCTTCCAATTTTATGTCTAATGGAATATCATGGTTCAGAAAACGAGTGTTAATTTTTCAGGATAAAAAGATGCAATTACTGGAAGATCCATAATTGACTTAATGCTTGAAAATTATTTAGCTGTTTGGAAATGATTAGTCGATAGCAGGAGTTTCCCTTGACTTGAGATGCGCATACTGTCCACATGTTAAAGTGTGTCCACAAGTGTCGTTACTTTGGAGACTAAGGTGCTTTTCAGAATCTTGGGATGAGTTTTAGAAATTGTTGCTTTTGGAACTTCGAATTTAAGAGTAAAGATTGAGCTCCGTGTTGGCAACAATTTGTAAATCCTCTATAATGTTACGTTGGGATTTGAAGTTCAGATTTTCTAAAAAGTGTAAAAAGTGTTGGGCGTGGCACTCGCCGTGCTATAATGAAGAAAACGAAAAATGTTAAGTAGAAACACAAGTTTTGTTCTTCATAAAACTCAAAGATTTGAAAAAAAAAATTCCCTCTTTTTTTAAAAGTATGCAGAAAAGTAAAAAAAAAAGTTATAAATAATTTACCTAATTTGAAGATCAATATAAAAACAAAAATTTATTTACCACCTTTAGAAAGATAAAAAACAAGAGCATTTGGATTAGATCGACGTTTGACTCGCTCACATCTCCTCGCTGACAGACTTTCTTTTCTACACAAAATAAGCTTTGTATTGATATGGATTCACAAAGGTAACTGAAGAAAGGTGACTGTAAGGAGAAAAAGCACCTATCCGTGTACATGAGCCAAGACACAAATTCCATGCGTTTTTTGAACAAATTTGTTTACAGCACAATTTTGAGAACAAATTAGAATTGCAGTATTTGACTAACCTATTTCATCAGCTAAATATTTTGAATATTAGCAAGGAAAAGAAGAAAATGTTCTCACATTCACTGACAAAATGAAAATTCAGAGAAAACTACAGATTTGGAAAGAAAAGCTATTGAATGTTATTAGGAAACATTTCCATTAGTAAGTAACACTTGCATAAATGAAACACTTCTAATAGTTGAATATTTAATAAGTTTAAAAGAAAAATTGTGTTCTTATTTTTCCATTGAACAATACAAATGGATTAAAATTAATTCATTGGAACAGAATGGAATCTACTCCAGAATTCATTCAGAACTGGCAGTTATAATTGAACATCTCCTGATTGGCGATTAAACATAAGGGTCTTTTGAAACCTTTTTGGATTTCTATAAAACAAGAATATGTGTCTAAAAAAAGCATTGAACTTTTTACTACAATTTTCTACACCACATTTATGGAATTTTGATTTTCTACTCAAAAATAACTAAAAAGAGATGAAATCTTCAATGTATTGACAAGGAAATGTGAGTTTGCCTTTCAAAAACACTGAAACATCGAGACAATCATGCCCAAACGTTGGGGAAATTTCTTGGACACTTCAGGTTCCTGTTTCTCATAGACTCAAGAATGAAAAGCACTTAAGGTATGTTTAATTAATTTCATTTTTGCCATTTATTTTATCGCATTATTAATACAATTAATACAATTAAATATAATACAATTAAGTCAAATTATTTTATAGCATTATTTTTTTTTCTGTAATATTTGACTTAATTGTATTATATTTCTCAGAAATTTCTGTACAGTGTGCCTGCAATTATTTGAGGATTTGATTTAAAGAGGGAGGATTTAAAATGCTTACTATTTAATGATTCGCATTGAGGTGCTTTTTCCCACCATTAGGATAAAAATCTATATCCCCAAGTGGCGCATGGAGACCATAACCTAAAAAAAAAACATAAACAATTAAAGCTTATATGGGTTTCATTCACATACATTTGAAAATTAACTATTCATGTAGTTTTATAATGAAAGAAACGTT